>SJOL01006427.1:490037-601721 GCA_004794785.1 Opisthorchis felineus | reverse complement strand
TATATATATATATATATATATATATATATATATATATATATATATATATATATATATATAGGGTCTATACAGATATTTTATGGATGAAATGGCATAGCTTTCATCAACTGAAGTTTTACTGGGATGAAAACGACCCGGTTCGAATACAACTTCGCATGTGTTTCGATAAAACTGTTAACGGACACAGAACTCTATGGCAAATTGCTAGGTATGCTCAAGCGAAGTGTATCAATTTGGATAAATATGAACAGTTTCGGCACTAATTGTCGACTTCAGTGGGTATTTTTCGGGGACACATGCATATATCTGAGGCGTCCGTGGTGGAACACCATTTGATGATTGCATATAGGTCATTATGAAATACGCGAGTTAATACAGGTCATCACTCCAGTGGTTTTGTCCCCTTTGACGCTATCATAGACACCGACACTGACGCTTCACTGCTACGCGACAACAGAAAATATATTTTCAAAAGACCTAGAGTGGGAAGAGGGCAGGCGGACAGGGAGCGACCCTGAGGTATTTTGAGACATTCACCGTTTAGGTGATATTTTGATGTAGGCAATGCATAATGTTATCATTGGGGAGCTGCATGCACTAGACAGGGAGAGAAGACGGTCCAAGTCGCAATTCTATGGTTACTAGTGCGCCGACCTGGAATATTCGGCTACTCACCAGATTTATACATGTGTTCCCGAAAAGTAATAAATGGGATTCATCAGTACCCTTAGGGATACCTATATTTTTCTGACGAACACACTGCATCCAATTTTCTTTCAAAGGTAGTGTATTTAATAAAATGCAAGCGCGAAGGTTACCGAAAGTTCTACGTGTACGCTTAAATGTACTCTTAACCATTATCAGACGAGAGCCAAAAGATGAACTCACTCGGCTGGTTACTCCAGCACCTCAGGCGAGTCGATGGCTGAATTTTTGTCGTTCAGTTAGACAGTAAATGGGGTTCGATGGCATAGCAAACAGAAAGTGAGTCATAAGAAACGATAGCAGTTGGGACAACTCACTTCGGATCTGGGTGACCATAGCCGGACAACAGAGTCAATGCCCGAACTGGCTAGTAGGCATATAGAGGGGTGAGGCTGAACGCAGTTCACGGTTGATCCATCTGCCTCCAGGATTCGAACAGTGTTCGTAGTCTCTCGATCCCAGACAAAGAAAGAACCACAATCAGAACCACCAACGATGTATTGGCCATTACTAAATAAGAGAAAGGAATGCGGAAGCAAGTATAACAGCATGATCCCAGCAGAGGCTATTCCAGCCGGATGTTAACACAAAAGGGTATCGAACAAGAGCCTGAGCCAACCAATGCTAGTACTGATGCAAAAGGTATAGATTGAAAACCGGAATGCGAGAAAGGTACAGGGCATAAACCCGAATGCTCAGGAGAGGAGCGGTGTCATACGGTCGCAGTGGCAGTAAAAGTAATGCCATCGAACCATACATAACAAGTGCAGTTGCCTTCCTCTGGAAGAACTATCTGTAGGGGGCAAGGAAATCGGATCTCTTCTGAAGGACAGTGAACGAAAACGAGAATTTTTCAGAAAACCAAGGCTACTGTTGACCTACCGTTCTCCCCAATTAGGTTGCAGTATTTATTGTAAAATGCGAAAAGGGCCGACAAGCTCCGAACCGCAGCCCCATTTAGAGTTTCAGTTTCACTTTGGCTTGAAAAGCTTTCTACAGTAGAAAGCCCCGTGCTTCCTTCGGGTGGCATGGCAGTTAGGCACCGAAAGGGTGTTACAGCTGAACGATTGGCCTTATTATCTGATAGTCAACATACGCAGCAGCTTTGAGCACCAACGGCCCATTCCCAAACAGCATTGGTTCGTTCGACCCAATCACGCTAATTTAAACGTTTTTCCAAGCCAATATGAAGTGGAACAGGACACACGGAAATCCCAGATTAGGTGAGAAGTAGCAGTGCAGTCACCATATCGCGCGTCATCGAATGTTCGAAAGACTAAAGCAGCAAGTAAGTAAAACAGTTGTTTGGTTCATAATACCTATGGATAGTCTTTATAACCTTCATTAACTCCTAGACGTAGAATTGCGTATCAGAGAAGTGGAGCCGATAAATTTCGAATCTATCATGAGGAGGATTTTGACCGAAATTTACGTCAAAAACTGGTCCGTCAGTCGAGCTGAGAGTTGGTCTTTTCGGAGTCTTGAAAGTCAACAGAAGGGATTAGCCAAAAACGAGGGAATATTCTCACTACTGGGGGACAAATGTATGGCGAAAACTTATACGGGAGCCACAGGGCTTCGTCGCAGGAAGGTGTCCGAATTAGTTCGGTAAAAATGAGCTTTACGTACCGAGAGGCTGCGTGCTCAGACCACAAAATAGAAGTAGCTATCGACTGCGGAGATTTAGACCGTCGAAACTTACTGTACGTCCCAGGATTTCGACAAGCGTGTATTCGGTATTTTCCCCATTCTGAGGCGAGACAACGGATGAACAGACTACGGTCACACGCTCGACCAAGCCATTTGTCAAAATCCAGCCAGTCCTTGCATGACGAACGAAGCCTGTGAACTGGCCACTAGAATACCGTTAAGGATAAACGTACTACTTGATCGCGCAGCAGTGCGGATGAAACAATCAAGGGTAAACCTGACACTCGACCGTGCACTGTTCTTCAGTTCAGCTTGCAGACATAAATGAGTACAAATTGATTTCGCCTAATGAAAAATTTAGGACAAACAGACGGGAATTGTGGTTCAGTATTTTGAGTAATGAATCACAACAGAGTTTTTTTTCAGCAGACCCAACTAGAGACATAGAATTTGTCCGATTCAAACGTTCATCAGGAACAACTCGGGGTTCTGGCTTTGGGAATGAAATCCTGTGAAGAACTGAAAAGATAAGCCCGGGGTTGGGAATTCAAAGTTCCGTATCGAGAACGTCAACAGTGCCAAACCCAGGATTTGTACCTAACCACGTTCATGAAACTAGAAGAGTTTAATTCGAATCGGGTGACATGTTACCGACATCAATCACAAACGCAGACGACGTCAACTTAGTAAAGAACAAGAGGACGCTCTCCAGACACTTAAAAATCATACAGCCACGGTGATTCTCTGACCCGACAAAGCTGCAGGAGTGGCAACCATGAACGAAACTGACTAAGCAAGCGGTATGGGGGATATTTTTGGTGATACATCAAATGCCAAAGACAAAACTGACACGTTTGAAAGCGCTAAAGGAAAAAAACGTTTGTTTTCATAAAAGAAAGTACTCACGAGGTTGCTGAAAACTCTTCGACAGCCCACGACTAATTTCGCCCTTCTTGGAGCTCACCAGGTAGGCGCAGTCCAGGAGTTTCCGTCAACGTTTGTCTTCAGTGTAGCTTGGTATCTCAGAGTCAACAAGCACAAGTACCCCGAGGATGTATGGTGCACGCAAGATTCACAAAAAATATTTGCTGCGTCCGATTCCAACCATCACTCCATTGCATGGTGGATAGCTAAGATCTTCGGACCCAATATAGTCTAGGCGACATACTTTAATTTGTTGGAGTAATAGAAAACCTGGGTCTCTTAGGAAAAAAAAGTTTCTGGGGAAATATACTCAACCGCAATTTGGTTTGTTTTTAACGGAGGGCTCAAGCGAATCCAGCTGAATCTCTCGTTTATAATATTCTTCAACTGAAAGTGCCGCACAAAAGCCGCCTTATGTTTCAGATAGTACGGCATTCGAGATATCACAATAGTGTGTTCGAGGAAGAAAACGTTTTTGTTTTGTGCGTGTTTGTTGTTCACTAGCACGATCCTATTTGGGACCATTAAATTTCTAAATGATGATCGAGTTGAACGAATACTCCTCCGTAAGGACTGTTCCAGTGCACCACGAATACATAAGTTATGTTCAAGTGACCTGCACTGATGCAATGAAGGCTTAGCAAGGAGCCTGCCACTCGGTTCTATACTGGCAGATGTGTATGGCGCTAACAGAAAATGGAAGTTTTGCATAAAAAATTAGTCAGTGTTCTCTTTACCGCCGGTATGTCAATGAGATTTTCCTCGTGCGGCCTAGAATGACTGAGATTAATTAAGTGGTTGGGAATTTCAATATGCCTCTACCAACATCAAGTTCATCCATGAGTCAAAACAATACAACACTATCCGATTCCGGGATGTTTTACTGGTATGCCGCAACAATAACCACTGCCCGGAAAGTTTGTAGGCCAGTAACCTCACTTGTAAAGTGCAGTTCCATTGCAAAGCTGAAATTTAGCCACCTACTTGATATAGTGATGATAACCATTGGGCTAACAGGGCGCACTTCATCCGAAACCTATTTTCACCTTGGCTCAACAGCCATGGGGAGTCTGAACAATTTTTAGACCTAACGGCCGACGGCCTTGATTGAGCCTATCCGTACACGAGTGCCGGAGTGACCTGAGAGACACTGGTCGGCGTGAGTGACCGAGCGCTTGAACGCTTTCTTTAACTAACTCATCGATACTGCCCTTGACCTTCGTTTTGGTCGTCTCATACATGATATAATGCTATTGTACTGCGGCCGGGAATGAGTAGTCCAAAAAGAATTAACTAAGTGAGCTGACATTGACTATGTATTGTTGCTTCAAGTAATTCAGCGGTGATGTTCATATCCGACACACTACTGCAGACAGCGTACATCAGACAGTGCACTCAGTCGCGCACTTCCGGATTCGCCTGCTCGATCGTTGTCCCCTTTTATCGGTTTGCTCTTCAGAATACTTTGATAAATTTGGCTACGTTCAGCACGTAGCCACATAATCTTATAGAAATAGGGTAAACAAACCGTCCAAGCCTATTGCAACACAATACACAAATGCTAAACTAAGTCCTTGGTTGAGCGATGTATTACGTCATTATCGGCATAGAATGATGATTAAACCCGAAGATATATTTGGAACAGACAGTCTCGAAAGGTTTAATTTCTTACTTGACTGGTTTGCCAATCAGAATATTTAGCTGACTATCGTTTCTTGTTGAGAGTTACCCATCACAGACCCATTTGATGCTATAGTGCGAGCTTTGGAGTGAATTTTACTCCCCTAGACGGGTTCTGCACTGTTCTGTAATGGAGGATTGTTCGTTACTTTACGTTGGGAGCAACACCATAAGGTCATATTCAGCCCACACATCCAGTTGACTGACGGTCTGAGAACCGAATGCTCCCTTCTTGGTGGAGGACGTAGTTTCCCCTGACTAAAGTTGAGTTACAGCTCATACAAGCAGTCGAATGGTGGTCGTAAAACACGCCTCCGAATGTACAGGTTGTAGGAACCTAACGACCGAACCGAACTCCGCTCCTTAAGTAAGGAGATAGGATCCCGCTCAGTTTGTCCACCTAGTGAACCCAGTTAAAAGAGTCCCTCTGCGCTTTTCAACCGTCGAGCTGAGCAGGCCTTTGTTACCCATGCGACACTGACTCAACATAAACAGATAAGAAAGAGGCTGTAATTGGTTTGCCCGGTTGCCTTTTTTCTCTGTGTGCATGAAGTAGGTAAACAGCAACTGTTTATCTTTAGTATGTTTCTACCTTAAACCGCTGATTCCCCGCAGCTTTGTCTGGACAGTGTAGGATGAGATATGCTAGCCTTCCACGTGACTACGGTCAGAAAAAGTGACTATTTTTGACAATAATCAAACAGAACTTCCTATGAGAAGCAAACAGGCCATATAAGACATTCTTTGTGTCCGGTTGAGCGTCCTTCTATTGAGATATTTCATGGTATTTTTCAGGTTAACTGAAAACATTTCTTCCAGGGTGGATATCGCATGTTGGAAGGTTGCGTGTTGAGGGGGAAGGACTACTGTAATCCTTTCGATTGATCCCCACTGAGAGTTATCACTCAGATAAACTACATTCTAATCTCTAGCCAAATGCAGTTCCATTAGATTGAACCCTCAGTAACACATAACTGGCTAGACCAGACGAGTGGAACAAAAGAGATCCATTTACCCTCCAAAGAAATTGGCTTCCTTGATATCTGTAATGGCATTGCAGTGTCCGAGAAATCGTTTGGTGTAGTCCGACGCCTGTGAGCGCCATGTGGACTCAGTTGTGTTGTCATATTTGCAACGCTGAGTGACACACACAATACAGGAGCATGTGGGGAGGGAGTTAGCGTTATCATCGTCACGATCTGCATCACGAGAACGGAACCACAGAGGAGTCCAACTGTCGTCCACATCGCGACGTATCTGAACATCCGGGAGATCCGGTTCCGATCCAAGGATGGCCTCAGATGGTGAGTTCGATTCGCTGCCTGGCATAACTGCACGCTGGTCACGGCTGACGGGTTGATCAATTGAATCTGGTGTACGGGACCGAGAAACTCCTAAAAATAGACACAAAGTAACAAGTTTAGTGAGTACATGAGTGTACGTCAGCGTAGTAAAGCTCGAAAGAAGAACAAGGCATACGAAAAATCGAGGCAAGTCTGGCTGCGACCATTTAGATAGTTATACTGTTCGTCCTTGTAGATATATGTTCAACCGGTATACATCAATTCAATCAATTTATCAGCAATAGACCATGTACCATAGGCACATTGGTTCCAGGTGCTACAATTTCGATCACCGGAAAGTGGAGAGTGCGGGAGATACGGCCAAGCCTTGGAGGCGAAGGCATGTTCAGTTAATTCAGGAATTGGGTAGCGACGCATTGAAGGTGATAGCTTTGATGCATGAGCGCCACTGACTGCGCGATTGGGCCATTTCTGCCAGTTTCATCAACCATTGGTGGATTGAGTCCCATACAGTTGTCGACCAGACTAAGTTTACGGAGTTTACAGGAGCAGTCAAGACGTTAAGTTCGGGTTCAAATCAAGGATCTTCGGGTCAGTAAGTTTGCGCCTTAACCACTGAGCTACCTCGAGCTCAGTGTCATCCGTCAATTCCTTTGTGTCTCAGTATCATACTGAATTTCCCCCACATAATGTCACACAATCATGTTTGCCTGGAACTGCCCAGGACGAACATCCACAAGGTCAAACAAAATTGTCCGTTTGAGCGGGAAGTTCTCCCCAAAGGGGATTTGGGCTTCACCCTCCTCAATGCAGTACTACTTATAAGCCTGCTGAAAGCTTGTCGACAACCTACCGGTTTCGCCCTTTTCGAGTGAGTTCATGAGACTCACTAATGTCTCCACGATTACTTACCCGACCGTTCGATCGTTTGTGGACTTTGAAGACTTTTTCATCACAGACTTAGCTCACCAAAACTAGCTGAGAGATAAGATGAGTAAGCATAGATTGGTGTTGATCGCTGCGGTATTTGGGAAGTCCGGTCAGGTCAGTCAACTTCATCTTCACTATTCTTCCCTCGTTAGCGGAAGCTAAACTGGCGGGTTTGTACAAAGAGTTTATCGCTGCTGCTATCGTCAAGTTGCACCCATGATAATGAAAGGGTGCTATCATAGGTCTAGGGTTCGGTAACATTTCCACGGCTGATGTGATTTGCGTGAGTTAAAAAATGCCACCGAAAAAAATATTTGGGGACTCGGTATTTTTTTTATTACGTCCGAGCATTCGGGTGAGGTGTAATCGAAGTTAATGTGATTCTACTTTTGTTTACAAGAAGACGGAGTGCAAGGAACCACGAGATACAGATCTGAGTGAAACTCACTGTACGCATGACCCAATAAAACAAGATACCGTTGAGATGTTCGCGAAATACATTCAACTGGAAACTGATTTGATTTCAATGGTAGACTCAACTGAATCCCAGCTGAAGACTCCGTTCACGTAATTGGTTAACAAATCAATTTATCTCGCGAGTTGCGCACAATCTGGGTTCAAGTAGAACTTAAGGTTGACGGAAACTCTGGGACTGCACCTACCTGATGAGACTCAAGAAGGACGAGAACTTTCGTGGGCTGTCGAACGGTTTTCAGCAAACGTATGAGTAGAGTGCTCCGTGAAGAAAGTCTAGATCTCACCTACATTTGTTGTTAGATTTTGGTTAAAGCACAGCGTACGCCTTGGAGCACCTGTCATGTATATCTAGTCAGCCCAACAATCAGATTATTGTCTACCCAGATGACATCCGTGACGCGTGGATCATGCGGATGACCAAAGAGCCTTTCGAATCAATCGACTAAACCTTCCCCATCGCAAGTTTTATCTAGGAGTCTACGAGGTGAAAAAGGGAACGAACGGCCTCAGTCTCCTCCAAAAGCGCATTACATCCACACTATACCCATTCCACTCCACTTCACTGCACTCATTCTCACAAACATGAGTGAGGAACACAACCTATTTTGGTGAGTAGAGCAACCACTAACACATTTGATGGGATCAATGGTGAATTACGGTAACAATATGTGTGGAAAACTAAAATTTACCATGTGATGGGGTTGTACGTTGACTGTCGGGTTTGACACCATCTTCGTTCGCCTTGGTTTCACGAAACCTCATCCGCTGTTGGATCTTTTCTAGTTCCTTCTCTTTCGCGCGGACTTCTAGATCCAATAATTGGAAAAACTTGTGTAGGGTAGACTCTTCTTTGACGTGATCCCTAGCTGCCACTGGACTCAAATCCACTCGCGCTGCTTTGGTGCCGTTCAAAGTTTGAACTGGTGGGGATGTGTTGGACTCCGCGTCAGTGACAGGTGCCTTCGAGGACGTGGGTGATTCAATCAAATAAGAGTACTGTTCTTTGACCTTGTTGAGTGTGAAACGCGCTTCACGTACCCAATCCAGACGCAATAAACAACGGACTGAGAGCAGTAGGGCTGTCACACGAATACAGTCATGCGACCGAAGGCAAGTGGCCGGTGTTTGGGTATCGTGAGCAACATCAGCATTTTCCGGACCTGCACTTTCCTCAGTCAGGCTGAGAGTGGTATGACAGTCTAGAAGTGCACTGTACACATCACCATTCCTAAAATATTGAGTGAAGAAGGTACAACAGATTTATAAGCTCTGAATAAGCTTTAACTTCAAGCTAGTATCACTGATAGGACAAGCAGTATTCTATGCAATGGACAACAAACTGCTTAGGAACATCATAAACGAGAGATTAAGTTGGGTTTCAGGTCAGTCTCCCGTCAAAACCAAATTGGTATGCAGATGACTGTATAAGTCAAAATTGAGGTACACTATGTACCCCCGGCCTCACCGTAACATTATCCGTTGGCTTCCACACAAAAATTAACAGAATGACCTATAATGAAGTCAAGCTGTGACAGCCTCACAACAGACTGTAGATATACGCAGTAATAATACAACTACTACAACTAATAATAACAACAATAAACTAGTGATAACAATACTGATAGCATTTCAGTTGGGGTGATCACTTTAAGTCAACAATCCTCGATAAGTACTATTTTCGCTAGGTGCCGTCGAATTCCCGTTACGACCCTCGTAGAATGAGTTCTTGCCTTCCTGGTAGCAAGAGAGGACTAATTTGGCCCAGTTAAACAAACACACTGTCTCTTGGCTAAACTCGAAAAGTGAACGTATTCTCGCCTAAGACACTTCCGTCTAAGAACCGTTTCGAAAGAAACGTCTCCCGTGATTCCCAGTATTTTGCACCGCAATTAGAGCATTCTTTGTTAATGAAAAGCGTCCAACTAGAAACGCCATAAGGATAAATTTTACGGGCCAGTTTTATTCGCAACATTCATTCTCGTGCTAGCAAACCCGCCGAATAATCGAGTTGGAAACACTGTATTGAATCTAACTTGACATGATTATTTCTCCATCCATTTGCTTACTCCCCCCATGTACTTTTGATCTCTACTTGTTTTGCTCATCCGTACCCGCCATTCACGAAGACAGCCACGTCGGACACCGATCTATTAGCATGTGTATGCATGTGAATGTGCGCAGCTGACTTACTTACCCGGACATGTTCCTGCTCCGTCTGCTGAGACTGTCCTGACTTGTTCTGTCGTGATTTCCGTGATTACATCGCCAGTCGGAACCAAAAGACTCGCCTCGGAAGGGACCACCAAAACCCAGACTATCGTGACAACATTCCGCTTGCCGTTGTCTGGTATGCGGACCTTGACACTACACTGTGCCTGTCAGTGACAGAGTTGAGCACTTGCTGACGTCACGAACGTGGACATTGAGGTTTGTTGTATAATTTCGCTCACTTTTGTGTAAATAGTACGGTAGACTTTGGAACCCAATCCTTCCTTTGGATATTCGGGATCGTCAAACTTATGGGTGACTCTAAGTTCAATCAATTTATCACCTACAAACCGCGTACCATAGACACATTGGTTCCGGTTGCTACAGTATCGATCACCGGAAAGTGGGAGAGTGCGAGAGTTACGGCAAAGTGTTGGGGGCAACAGCTATCGCACTGAAGGTGATAGCTTTGATGCATGAGCGCCACTGACTGCGCGATTTGGCCATTTCTGCCAGTGTAATCAACCATTGGTGAGTTGAGTCCCGGGATCCCCATCCAGGGAGGTGGCAGTTGTCGACCCGACTAAGTTTACGGGTTAGTGTTTTCGTACTTCGTTGCCAGGTCATACATTGTCCACCTCTCGGTCGATTCCACTCAGCACAGGGGTGGCGAAAAGAGCTCTGTGAGGTAGACGGTCTTCTGACATGCGGAGTACATGCCAGGATAACCTATGAAGCGTGAGTAATTCAGCTATCGGGGGAGTGTTCCTTCTTCCTAAGACCATCTGGCGTACTTCGGCATTTCTAATCCGATGTTCCCACCAGACCTGACCAATGCTTCGGAGACACCGGTGATCAAATACTGACATATTTCGTATATCCTCTGCGCGTAGAGGCCAAGTTTCGGATCCATAAAGTAGTACGGATCGCGCCGCCGCAGTGTAAACTCTGCCCTTGACAGACAAACTCACTCACGTCGGCGCCATAGGTGTCGGAGGTTGGCAAAAGCTGCTCCGGCCTTCCCGATTCCAGAAGTAATCTTATCTCCAGCCAGTTCACAGGAACTTATACAACTGTCCAGGCAAACAAATTTATCTACCACATCCATTGGCTCGCCTGCAAGCATGAGGTTTGGGTTTGATTCAACGCAGTCTTGCAGCAACACTTTCCACAACTGGGACCTCAGCACACTAGCAACATGAAGTAACACTTTGTCAGGAGGTCAAGCGCTCCAAATAACATCCCATCGATTGAACGGATGTGTCACGTGCGGGCTACGGAGCGATTGGTCTGAACGTAAATCAATCAGGATCGGGCATTTATAGCTTTTCGCCCCCTCACGAAGATTCTAGTGTGACCTTGTGGAACACTCTGTGATAACCCTATAAATACAGTTGTAAGAAGCCATGTCCAGCTACCGTGTCTTTTGATATACCATAATGGGTGGAATAGGAAGTCAAAGACCGATATAGGAATTGAACCACCGTCTGCAGAACACAACACAGATTAAAAAGAAACGAGCAAGTGATGAGTGGCAGAGTTTTATCTGCGAGGTGGCTCAGTGGTTAGAGCGCGAATTTACTGACCGGAAGGTTCGTGGTTCGAACCCGACCTCTGCCTCTCGACTTCCCCTGTCTAGGCTTGGGCAACCTGGCAGTATCCCATCCCTCGTGCTTCCTTCTAGTGGTACGGCAGTTAGGTACCGAAAGGGTGCTATAGCTGAACGATCTGTGACCTTGACTTCATTGTGTTCACTGGAGACCGAAGTGGGCCAAACCAAGCCATAATCGCCACCTGGAGGCTGGATGCATCTAAGATTATCTGTAAACCTGTGCTATAACTTCATGGAATCATGCCTCTTTTAAAAAAAATCAAGGTCGCACGTCTAAGGAAAGTAGGATAGATTGGCCGAAAGAATGTGTACACACCGCTGGAAGTCACTACTGGAAGCGGTACCTAATTCAAAACAAAGAAGATAGTTTGGAGCAATGGAATAAGAGCCAAATAGTCTAGAACAAGGTGATTCGCACAGGGAAATACCTTATCCGGCAATTGGAGAATTATCAGTGGTTTCTTCGATTTGGGGGAAAGCTTTGATGATGTTACACAATGCAATATTTTTCGCGTACGATTGCTAATAATCATTTTTATTGTCATTGGTTATTTGTTAAGCTTGTGTGCAGTCATATGGTGGTTGAAAGGAGACGTATTCACGACACCGTTTCATTCTGGCTTTTCTTTGAGCCTAAATTCCAAGTAGGCAATGCCCGGAATGGAGAAATAAGATGGTGTTCCCCAATGATGTTTTTTTTTCACCCAGGAACACTATGTTACAATGCACCTCAATCCACGGAAAAGTGTTCGATTAAAACGCAACGCGGCTATGTCAACGCTACCGTCTTCACAGTGTGGTTGTCCGATTTTCCACTAAATCGAGCAAATAAAACGATTCAACATCAACCAGTCAGAGGACCACCACCAATGCCCGACCATTTCTTCGCTACTATTCCAACCTATGAGCAGTGAAAAGGTAGCAGGTAAAACCAAAGTATCCTAAGCACATTGTTCATGGCTAAATAACTGATAGGAAGTGCATTGACCGGGTTGTCAATCTCCACAAAGCTCATCAGTGGCCTACACAAAAGTGAAACGTCATATTTGTGACCTTTTTCACATACCCAAAGCTTATAGTTACATTAAGTAGTCGATCAGAAGTTCGATTTTCCAAGGAACTAATGAGGTACTCGTTTGGGATATTTTACTCAGGTTTACCTGATATGGTAAGGAAAATAAAACAATCTGAACTTGGACTGCGTCTCTAAAGTGTAAAGTTCTGCTACATGACTGTGGGCCAGATTCAGATCTTATGCTTGCAGGACAGCCAATTGATGTGGTCGATAATGAATAATAATAATGATGATAATAATCATAATCATAATCATGATAACTGTTTAGGTGTGACACTTACGATGCATGGCTGCGGTGCAACTCGAAGAATGCACGACGGCTGGGATACCGCCAAGTTGTCCTAGCTTAGACGACCCAAAGCTGCCACCGTGAGGTTGTGGTCAGGCTTGGGTGCTGCAATGATCCCACGGGCTACACTGACTGGAACTTCGTTCCCTAAGGTGCAACCATGTCAGGAAATCCGACGGTGAGGAGTCAGACCAAGAGCAACAAGACCCCGTTCTACGAGTAATTGTGCTACGAGGCGGTCTGGAGGTAATGTCGTACTGTCCTTTGCGATAGGAGTGGGAAGGTAGTAAGGCGTTTCCCCCAGGCGAACAGCGTGCCCATATTTATGAGTGCAGCGGCCATAAGAACCGCACACTCCGATCGCCCAACGGTTGACAGTGGCCGCCACCGCATCATTCAACACGGTCGAAATACTTTCAAAACCAAAGAGTCCGGTGCTGCTCAAAAGGCACCTGCTGCGTGCAGCCGAATCAAGAGTGAGACAGTAATGCCTTACTCCCTGCACCCTCGGGTTAGGCCAACCCTCTGCAGCTGAGCAGGTCAGACTATTGAGTCATCGGATGCGGCCAGGGTCCCCAAAGCGAACCCTACTACCCAATGCTTCGAGGGTCAGACTTGAGTCAGGGGCAAAGGCAGGGTATTCGAACGAAACCCTACACCCCCCGCCTTGTGGTTCAGGCCTATGAGTCAAAGGCTCAAGGTGGGGTACCTCAACCAAACCCGCTTCCTCGTCCTGGGCAACCGGGAAGTATCATTTGCCCGCAAAAATTTTTGTCCATCGATGCCCCTCCCCAACCTGTACCAACCACACAAGCAAACGTTGCTGGGTCATTTGACTTCAGTTATCTGACAGATGGGACTTATTCACCCCGCTGCCTATTAACAATGGACAAAATAACACCTTACTAAATCCACGAGACTCTTTCTACATAGGAGCTTTTATAGTCCTTACTCTCTGTCAAATTGGGAAACAGACAATGCTCGCTGAGACCTTATACTCCCTTAAAATTGATGTATGCTGTCTCTCCGAAACATGCATACAAGACCCAAGAGTGGTTATGCATCTCAAAACCCCAAGGACGGACTCACCTCCTTCACGTTTCTCCTTCCGTGTATCTGGTGATCCAGAAGCGATCACTCGTGGAATATAATGCGTGGGAGTTGCAATCAGCCGCAGAGCTGAACACGCTTTGCTGGACGGATCCCAGCGAACAGTCGTCTTTGCGCCATCCGGTCATCCAACTCAGCCAAGCTCAATTTTTCTCGCCATGAAGAAAAAACGGTGCCTGTTTATAGTGCCGGCATATGGACCAACGAGATGCAGTTCCGAGGCTGAGAAGGATACTTTGTATCGAGAGTTATCCGGTCTCATTCGTCGGGCGAGAAGCACTGACACTGTGATCTTTGTGGGCGATATGAATGCCCAAGTCGGTTAGCCGAGCTCCTTGGAATCAAATCTAGACGGTCCATTCAGAGTCCATGCTTGTCGCATAGACAACGGAGCGCGACACCTCTAGTTGTGTGCTGATCACGGACTGTTTCTGGCTAGTACGAGCTTTCAGCATAAACGTTCGCATCGCGTAACCTGGCGGCCACCAACTGCAAATCAACCGTCGACTGAGTTGGATCACGTGGCCATCAGCCACCGGTGGAGGGCCACAATTCAAGATTGACGCTCCTTCTGGGGCACAACTTGATTCCGATCACGCCATGATGCGTGCACGCCCGACAGTTCATTTCCGTTCAAGCCCTCGCAAGCCGGCAAGCATGCCAATCCACCATCTTCGAAGAAATATGATGGCTCATCAGTATCGACCTGAGCTAGCTCAACTACTCTCTACAGTAAACCAATACTGCACTGGTAGCCAGCACGTGGATGAAGCACGGCAAAATATGAAAGTAGCTATGCTAGCGGCTTCTCCGACTTCTCCGATACAATCAAATGACCACTGGATATCGTTGAGATCGCTAGCACTGATTGATGCCAGGAAATCCAAACCTGCAAGCAATGAGTGCGACGGCGCAAGCAAATCCCTCAAACGGCAAACAGTGAAGAGTTCAAGGAAAGACCGAAGGCTCTGTTGGAAATCGAAAGCCCGGGAGATGGAGAAGGCTTTTGCTAACGGAAACAGCCGTGCCTTATATCAACTGATACAACCGACTGGCAATAGGAGAGCAGTGGTCAGTAAAAAGATAAGTGAAAAAGGCGGCTCATCAATTCACTCGCAAAAACGTCGACTGGAAAGATGGGCCGAACACTTCGAAGAACAGTTTAGCTGGCATCCTGCAACCCAGCCTGGGGAGAAAGTGCGTACGGATGAATGGAATGTAAACCTTAATCTCCCGTCAGAAGAAGAAATAAAGTGCGAAATATCTGTGTAACGGTGGATTCTACAGATGAGTAGTATGTGTTTTCTCGTAACTCCGCCTGGATCTAATGGAAGATGGGAATTATTACGGAATTTGTGGAACTGTTTAGCAGCATTCGTCTACAATTGCGTGATAGTCAATGAATATTCAGGAGAGTTCAAGAAGACGGATATTCATTTTTTTTTAAACAATGCGCATATGAGAGTTTGACTTTCCTGTCCAATAGTGTGTAACCGTTTAGTTGGTGTTTTCTAATAAACAACTCCGCGGCGAAGGGCTTTCCTCCTTACATTGGTACTAAAACGTCAGAAGGCAGCAGGACAGGGATGGTCTGTATCCAGGTCTCTTCAAAGAAGGCGGAGAATCCCAGGTGACCCACCTAAAAAAGCGATATGGAGCGAAGAGAAAGGGCTGCAGAATGGGGCATGTCGACAGTTATTCCTATCTTCAAAAAGGGTATGTGGACGGTGTGTGAAAACCACCGTGGCATCAAAGGTGTACGCAGGTCTTATCCTTCGAAGGTTGACGGAACACTGTAAGAGACAGATCCGTGGACACCACGCTGGGTTCCGTCCTGCAAGAGGATGCATCAACCACATTTTCACCCTCCGACAGATTCTGGAACAGCAACAGTGCTCCCAGCAACAATGGTGATGTTGCCTCTGACTCTGTGGACCATCAGGCACTATGGCAGTGTCAGTGGAGCAAATGTGTCCCCCATAAATTCTTGACCCTCCTTAAGGCACTGTACACCAACTCTTGCGGACGTGTGAAGATCTACGGGAAGCTCTTGCCCGAGTTCACCACATCAAGTGGTGGAAGACAAGGCTGTCCTCTTTCACCTTTTCTCTCAAATTCATCATTGATACGATTATGGAGGACTCACTCCCAGTCTCTAATGCCTGTGGAGTCAAAGTGCTCCCGGGGCATTCGCTCAGAGATATCTAGTACGCAGACGACATAGCTCTCCTTGGAACTGATGCCGTCGTAATGCAAACAATATTGTGGTCTAAATAATTCTGCCTCAAGTTTGCCATGCGCTTTGCGGATGAGCTGATTGAGGTAGTAGACATATTTGTCCACCTGGGCAGCTGTATCAGTCCCGCTGGTTTGGTCAAAGATGGTATTTCCATCCGAGTTGGGAACGCCCGAGCAGCTTTCGTGAACCTGCATCACCTGTGGCGTGGGCGTGACATCCGCTTATCTGTCATTGGTCGAGTTTACAGTGCTGCGGTGCGCTACATGTAGTTATACGGGTCAGAAACTTGGCCGCTGAGCGCCGGGGACGTCAAAAGACTTTCAGTGTTTGACCATCGATGTCCTCGGAGCATTTTCTGAGTATAGTAGGAACACCGGATCAGTAATGCAGAAATACGTCGAATGGTTTTCGGAAGAGATAACTCGCTCACGACAGATGAACTGATCACACTCCATATGTTGCGCTGACTTGGTCATGCGCTCTGTATGCCAGTCGACCAACTTTCTTGAAGGGCTGTTTTCGAACAACAACGCGAAAGGTGGAAACGAGCCAGGGGGTCAAACAATGACTTGGCAGCGAAGTATGAAAGCCATTGCCAGCAAACTCAGCTACGCTGGTCAGTGCGGTCTCCCTGGATGGGGACCCCGAGAAGGGACATTTCAGTGGTTAAAGACATTGTCGGACATGGTCCAGTCTCGCCATCAATGGCGCTCGTGTATCCAAGTTATTGTCTTCAATGCATAGCTCTCTTCCCAATATCCCTACTTAAAAGTCCACTGACAACCATGTAGTTACGCATCAATTAGATCAGCTACCGCCTTCAGTGCACACGTATCTATCCCATCTTCCCAAATCATCGGTGAACGAAACTGTGGTAGCTAGAACCACTGTACGGCAAGTACGCGGTTTTTACAGCTGATGATGGAGACGGGAACAGTAGAAAAGTCGGGGTTGGGTTTGAACCACGATCAATAGTTTCGCGACTTAGCCACCGAGATACCTCGAGTTTGAGTTTCAACAGTATCGAGTTTCTGATTGAAATTGTCCCACAGATAAGAAAATCGAGGAAAATCGATGCGACACCAGCCTACCTGTTATGAGTAAGGTTTAAAAGATGAAGCGTGCTCAAACTATTGTACGAGTCAGTAACCAACTTGATGCGTACAACAAAAACTGGAAGGTTTTTGCTTTTTGAGTAGCGATGTCTCCAAATCACTACTACGAGCTGGCGGAAACGATGGATCAGCGACGCTAACGTATGCCAAAAAGTTTTCAGGAAAATAAATAAACCTGGTAGATGAGCTGTATGTATACAGTACTAGAATATCAGAGTACGAACTTTCCCGAAGAACCCTTATCAGTCAACCGTGTGCCGGGTGAAAGTATATCAAGCGAGGTTAGTTGACGACCCTGGAAAGAGGGGTGACGATTGTCGCGTCGACAACTGTCATCTCTCCGGAAGGGGACGCCGAGAGGGCACATATCAACGGTCAGAAATACCGAGATGCGGTGGATCCACTCAGCCAAAGGCATCTGTGCTTTCGAGCTATTGCCTTTAACACATCGCCACCTCTTTCAGGTCCCCAGACATAAGAGAAAATTTCAGCAATGATAACATTATAATTATCGGATTCACTACCAAAGAATGTTCGCTACCGCCCTCAACGCCTTACTTTGCTCACACGTCCAACAAGATCGATGAATAAAAATGCGGTAGCTATAACTAGCGCACAGACCGTACATAGTTTGAGGGTGACTATGAAGATACGGTAAAGTCAAGAAACTCCTGTTATGTTAGTACACCAGGGGTCGGGATTTAAAGCAAAGTGGGTAGATAAAGAAAGCATCGACAGTACTGCCACCATTCAAGGTATCCAAAACGAAGTCCTTGTACATTTTGCCGTCAGCCTGATGTGTAGAACGGTTCCCAGGACGAGCGTTTTGGAATTAGCCAAGCGGCTGTCTGTGACACACCGAACACTGTAAGACCAGACACCGCAATTGTCGACAGCAAAAAAGCATGCCTGAATCTCAATTTTGTTTGTGAATCAGTTGATTATCGTCAAGGAGAAGGTGCAGTAGTGGGATCTCCAATAGGTATGAGGTAAACTTCGAACAAAATACTGGCCGGATGTGACGCTTTTGTTGTGATCGAAAGAGATGAGATCAATGATTTTCACGAGTATATCAGTAAATTATACCCTGATATAAATTTTAGCACTGATCTGGAGTCACCCTGTGCGGATAAGCTGAAAAATGCATTACCCGCTGCAGTGGCCGATTTCACCATAGCTCCCTTCGTTTGAATTAACATTTGACACACCGTTTAATCGAATTATGCCACATTTCCGAAGGGGTACAACGTCTTGTGCCGAAAACGACAAAGACCCTACTTCGATCCAGTGGCTAATGCATACGCGCTTAAAAACATCACATACCAGGTTTCCAGTGTCACGTACAACAGTCTATGTCTCTTCCCAGTCACGATAAATGTCTTCTTCTTCTTCTTCTGATGAGGACGATTAATTCGTAGTTCAGAAAGAGTCACCTATGCTAAACGGGAAGTGCCTCCCCCGAAAAATTCAGTGAAAATTTACATCGGATGAGGGCATGCCCCAAATCAACACATGCACCCCTTGTTAATGATCGGCACTCGGTACTGAGCCACACCATCGACTGGACTCCAAGTTTGCTTAATCGTAGGGGACTCAAATAAACGGTGTCCATTATGTCCAAAGTCAGTAAGGCTGGGAGACAACTCTCGATCAGGTTGCGAAAGGCGTACACCACTATCATTGCAGCTTGCGTCTGAGCTAAACGTGCCAACAAATCATGCCTGAGATGAACTGAAGCATCTTACATGTGTGTTGAAACCTCCAAAGGTTTGAAATATATTGAACTCTTCGTTGTGGATAGAGGGTAATTATTCCTCGAAAATTTTTTCTCGTTAAATTACAGCCATGTTCAGTTGGTACTTGGTAGAAATCCTAAAGAGAAATGGTTATTATTTCGATACATCCAAGTCCTTATGGGAGCGGACAGATAAACGGCACAGATACGGTTATTGCCGTGCAGCCAGTCGAACCAGGTGGCATCAGCTCCCTAATTGAAGACAAGCTGACACTGGCGCAGTCCGTTGCAACAACTACAGAAACCCGAAGTTCGCAATTAATAACGTCTGGATAGAGAGGGTGTCGTAAGACTAATAACTGCTGTCGTATCCTGCATTTGACTTGCAGAGATGCAGCAGACGTCAACCGATGCAGTACCTAGAGCCTGCACAAGAGCAGCCTCTTGGCCGATCTGTCTGAGCGCTCGCATGTTGAAGACTACAACAACAACAACAACAACAACAACAACAACAACAACAACAACAACAACAACAAC
Organism: Opisthorchis felineus; assembly: GCA_004794785.1. Lineage (NCBI taxonomy): Eukaryota > Metazoa > Platyhelminthes > Trematoda > Opisthorchiida > Opisthorchiidae > Opisthorchis > Opisthorchis felineus. The sequence continues at coordinate 582,131 of SJOL01006427.1, read as the reverse complement.
AACAACAACAACAACAACAGGAGGAGGAGGAAGAGGACGAGAACGGTAGATGTGAGCGGTGGCCTGCAATGTGTCCACTCTCAAGTGCCCAACTGATGTGCCTACAGATGGGATATACAAAAGTGATTGTCAGATGGGAAAGGAGGGCAGTTAAGGAACAATACTGAAAGAAGATGGGAGACGTTAGCAGTCACACGTTTTTGCTTATCCATTCTGTTGTAAGCAACGAATAATGCGATGTCACCGCAAGACGACCAATGCGGTATGAAGATTCTTTCATCTGTGAATTCTAGCGTTGTATGCGGGTTGAGATACTGCTATGACGCCCAGGAGGTTCACTAGGGTCCTCAACCAAGGCCTCCGGCCCAAAAAGTCAGACTTTTAAGGAACATGCCAAACTTATTCTAACCTCCAACCTGTATGTCCAGAGGACTGTTTGTAACTCCTCCACCAAGTGACCAAACTGATAGGAGAGACTCTGTAGATGCTGCATGAACATCCTCCGATGTAGGTCAATAGGTGGCTGAGCTACGCAAATCATCGCATCACCACAAGGTGCAGTCTCTTGGGCTTGGAACGAAAGAAACTTCAGGGAGGGATGAGCCTTGAGGATTTGGACATGTTGCGCACAGAATTATGTGGCACGAATCTCTGATATTAGCGGAGCTCAGGTGGAAGATGTCCAGTATGTGCATCGGTCTTGGGAAAACATACACTTGGACAATCCAGATTAATTTGGATTCGCCGGGGCTGTTTGCAGAAAACTTGAATATTGAATATTGTCGTACAAATTGGTGGCAAGAGTACACACTGTATAGCGCAGCTACTGTTTCACTGGTGTACAGTATGTCAGGAGAACCATTGAGAGGAATTATTTGGTGGATTCTTAACAGACAAAACAGTTTGTTGCTGATCTTTTCTGAAGTACAATGAGTTGCGATTTGATGACAAATCAAGCAGGTTTACACCGAGGACTAATAATCCGCCCGCACATACTAGGGGTGCGTTGAGTAACCACTCTGCCTTAAACATTTGGCATAAAGTACATAGTAGCCCAATGGAAAGATATGATCCAGAGGTATACAGGCCATTAGGCTATGGGTGTTTTGTGTTCGAAAAATAACTATCACTCCTATTGAGCCCTTGCACTTTTCCTAGCGAAGAATTTTTTGCTTCTGTGTAACGTTTTTGGAAGGTGTAAGCAACATCTGACAGATACATGTAACAAACCGTCAACTGTCTTGAAAGCTTCCGAAACTGTGGAGTTCCTTGATGTTGCCGACGTCAGAAGCCGAGTTCCGGAAGGCAACATAGTAAATCCATTCTTTAATTTATTCCGTTGTGCTTTATGCATGCTCCCAAAAATAACTAATTTTGCCGTAAAACGTCTAGTCATTCTTAATTATCGTTATATTCAGGAAATCGATTGAGTTTTTTGAGAACGGTTCTTCCTTATCTCTGATGTAAAGTCCTGTCTTACCGGTTTTTCTCGTGTTAATAATCGTTCAGCCGTAGCACCCTTTCTCTGCCTAGCTGCCGTGCTAGCCGAGGAAAGTACGAGGGCCGAGAGACTGCTAGGTTGCCTAAGTCTAGACAGCAACAGTCGAGGTTCGAAGCGCGAACCTTCCAGTTCGCACCTTAACCACTGAGCTATTTCGAGCTCATATTACGTATCAAATATTCGAGGAATATTTGATTAAAAGCTCATTCTAACCAAGAATGTTAATTTTTCAATGCCCATGAAACACACCCACCATTTGTAATTTAGAACAAATCTTCCAGACGGCAACAGACTGGCGGAAGTGGTGTGGACAACCGTGTCAGTAGGGCGAGTAGTAGCACAACCCAACGACGATAAAATATTTAACAAATTGACATATTTCTGGTAAACCTGCATGGTTGAAGGGCAGATTCGTTGATTCCCAAGTTACAATGATATCGGATAATCAATTTGGGCACTGATGTCTCTCTAATTTCTCCTGGACGGTTGGACACTGAACACATACTGAGTCCATTCCAGTTGTCTTCGACAGCCGTCAGAAAATCAAGATGGTACGCCTTTTGCGCGTCAAAAAAAACAGACGAAATCCAAACAGCAAGGCAATTAGTGATACATAGAAACACTAACCAGCCACGTTTCAAAAGAGCCGTAGCGCGTCCCGTGTATAGCTGCGGATCGCCTGGCCATCGCTGGATATAGTCATTGTAGGCTCGTACAGCTGACACGAATGCTTTGGCTTTTACCAGGATGGCCGCTTGAAGCGACGCTTTCTCAAGGCTGACGCATGGTGTGCAAAACGGACAATTTTGTGTTGTTGGGGTATACCGACAACGACCTAGTTCGGATGATAGGGATAGAAAAAAACATGCGGATGAAGCGGCATACAAATTTGTCCACAACAGTTACCTCCAGGTGCTCGTATACGCAAATCTACCGGCGCAGCAATACAATCAATTCGCAAAACAAAATAGTACGGTATTCCTCTTCGTAAGAAACAACCTCTGGAATCACTAAAACTCCTTAAGTGGAGGTACTGATTGTTGGGAGATTGAATTTGGGATAATATATATATGCTCAAAAAAGTGACTTTCCTGATAATGAGAAAAATTATGGCGTATTTTATTGTTTTCAAGCAAACAAAGATTATCCCTCGTGGAACGACCGGGTTGTACTGGTGTGATTCTTTTTACCTTCGAGGTGACTTCGCGTCACAGAATATCGTGGGGTTAGCACTCGCCTAGGTGGGTGAGGATTTCAGGACACTACGACAAGATCTCCAGCTTGTGAAACTGTTGAAGCGAGCTTCCCTTCTTCTTTTTCTGGTTCCGATTGGTTCGCAAAGTTTTCGCGGCCATCATCATCGTTTAGCAGTTCATCTAAAGATTGAATCGCCTCCAATTTCTTTCTCTTTCTATTTCCACATATGCGTCAATGATATGTGCCATTGGCACTGGGTTAACGATAGCAGTGTTGATAAATTCTCCTCCGAATTCTTTGCTGCGCTATCTTAAAAATCAGTGGGGAGAGTTTAAATCCCAAAACACTCAAAACAAGATAAAATTATGCGACTTCGACAATCCACACCAGGTTACAGAAGCCAACTTATTCCACTGTCATGAAAAAAGTCCAAGGAGCGTACCTTCTCTGCCCTCGCACCTGCAATTTCATGAGCACCCATGAGGCACAGCAGATACCTTAGCAAATGCTTCTTGTGCTCCCGTTTGGCATTCTCGGCGTCCGGAGTATAGAAATACTAGCGAAATACTAGCTATAAATGACCAAGTTGGTCGGAATGTGTCCTACAGTTGTCGAACAACACACGTTTTCTATACTTTGTTTGAAGTGCATTGTTTCACCGTTTAAACCAGTGTTCAAAGACATTTTGGTGGGGACGCAGGCATGTGCCACCGCAAAAGGAGGAAACGATTGTCGTTGGTTGCAGGGAGGTCGGTCTATCCAGAAAAAGTAATGCGGTCGAAAATGCCCACGGGGAAACGCCGAAGTCGAACAAATAGGGGTTTCAGCGTTCTGCCGGGAAGATGCATCGTGACACGGTCCCGCATTGCAGCACATAGAATGGGAAAAGTCAGGAAGTCAAGGAATACGTATGCACCGCAATCCGATGTTTCAGTGATTAGCAGGCCCCGGGGACAAACATGATACACATTCGGAATACGGGAGCCAATGAACATGCCAACATTGATCGCTAGGTGGGTGGGAATTCCATCCATATCTAAACCGTTCGGTCGTTTGCCTGTTGGACTGCGATAAATAGCCGACTTGGCAATCACTCTTCCAGTTACAATGTGTCCGGTCATCTAGTTATTACGTTTAGCTCCATAGGCCACACCTAGAACTTGTTCTGGAGGCAACATGGCTGTTCATTTCTCCCTATGGTCGACTGAGCCTGGTTTTCCGATACCGCATTCAGACGTTTCTCGGGCATTTTTACTCTGATAAATCTGTCAGTGGAGAATACAAAATTCCTCTCAAAAAACGAAAAACGACCGTTTCATCAAAGATGAACACGTCTTCAGGGCGCTAAACAGAACATACGTCTCCAGCACGTTCTGCCAGCCATCGACAATTGCTACAGTAATATTGACCGCAGTCCCATCCAACTTTAACCGTCGGATGTCGCGACTTCGTTGAGATGTGCGCAATCAGCTAGATCCGGAGCCATTTTATCAACTCATTCTCGTCAGAGTTTCGCCGTCACAAGAATGCCCTCCCTGCGGTCTATCACTTCTCCTAAGAGAGGATGCACAATTTCTTGTGTGAACCACTTCTCATCGGGCGTTCGAAATTTCATTCCGCTGTTGCGTGGTTAGCACTTTCTTTTGTGAGATTTACCATGTTTTGTAACGATTTACCTGCTGCTCTCCCCATTTTACTCAGGCAGACAAACCTCAAGTTTTCGGAAAATGAAAGAAACTTCCCCACCGGAGCCATCAGCGAAGACACTCTGCGATAAATACATTCGGTAAACAGATGGAGAGTAGAGCTCTCACAGGTATCCCTTTGACCTTTCGTTGAGAGAGCAATAAGAGAGCAATAAGGAACAATAAACATTGACGCAAGGGGCGCCAATTAATCAGTTCGCTGATCTCGTTCCTCAGTGTTTCATAGAACAAGGAAAACAACATTGATATCCGTTTCAGAAAAGCTTGGTTGATTCATTGATATTCCCTCAAGGGGAGGCATGCATTCCATGGGACAAGGGAAATACGACCCAGCAAAAACAAAAGGAGACACGAGGTCGTCTTTCACATCTGGTGATTCGATAGCCGAACGAATAATGCAGGTCAGCAATGGCTTAACACCATAGTGAGGAATAAGGCAGCAATGAAGCTAAAGTGGCTTATCGTAAAAAAGTCCAAAATACTAAGTGCCTTGTTTCTATGCTTTTTTTCTTACGTGGATATTGGGTACAAGGAGGAGCACAGTATTCATACTAAGTGACGTAACCATTGGACTTACCGGAATCATGAATGGAATCATCACAGGCTACGGTAATGGCAGTAGCGGTAGTGGTCAGACGACGTTCCGAACCGGAGGCAGACCACAAAAGACCATCCGTTGGCAATCTCGTCTGTCGAGCATAGTTGCATTTGTATGGTTGTATGGAATTGTTCAGGTTGAATAAATAAATGTGATCTCCGCTCATATTGGCCAGCAATTCCGTTCCATCTGGACTGAAGCTGACACAGGTTACATTAACATGCCGAAAGCAGCGACGATATGAGACCTCCTTGGAAGGCAAATGCCCTGGAAACAGAAAGTACAGGCTTAACAGAATCGAAGCCGTTCCTAGCAAGAATAGTCTCTTAACCGTAGGGATATGTAAACCGGTGGGCTCCACCTAAACAACCTCGGATCACTCACATCGTAGAAAACGGATGAGTAAAGTGAAAGAAATCCTCCTTCCAATAAGAGAACAAAAATTTCTCACCCAGAAGATTTATACAACAGAAACCACTCTGAGACTTCACCTCCGAGGAGATAAAACCAAGGGAATAACAGTACAAGTGTTCTCTGACTGACCTACCATCACATAGAGGATGCTTAGATCATGGATAACTGTGTGACCTGACATCAGTTGCTGGTAGTGCACCGTAAGGCAACGGACCTGAAACATCCGATATCGATGGTCGACTGGCTGCTGACTGGTAAGCATTGTGCAATAAATTACCGGTTGTGACGGCGTTGCACAGACGTGGACAAATGGTGTAACATAAAACTGCGTTAAAACAAGAAGTCTTGGAAATTTTACGGGATTATGAGAGCAATTTACTCAAATGAGTCATCGGTAACATGCAGACATGATTGACAAGCAAAGATGACGTAAATAAAACATTATTTCTGGGATAACTGGATTGAATATGTGCTTCAAAGTATAATTGCGGGACTTGAAACAATTCTGAAGGCCATCTCAACAATCGGGGCGAACGATTTTCGATTCTCAGACGGGGACTGCTTTGTCTTTCGGAAGGCACTTTCGGCTGATGTGCATCCCTCCGAAGGTAAGAAAATCCAGTAAACCCAACAAATGGGCAAAACATCTTGCTTTCAGATTTCACGCGTCCTCATACACAATAACGTTACCAACTGTCGTACATGGGACCATGCAGGTGGACCCTGCAGCTACATCCGTTTGAAGTCCCGGGATTTTGACTTTCTTTTTTGTCCTCTTAGTTGTTCCTCAATAGTTTTTAGGCAAATTTGCACCAAGCATTAAAAATCACACAACCTATTTTATCAGTCTCCGACTAACCTGTTAATATGCACTATTCGCTAAAAACATGCACACTGGCCGTTCATCATTCGGATGCACAAAGTGGGCGGCACACAGATGGGGGCGTTCGACTTATTTGATTTGTTGCATCACTGAAGGCGTTTGCGACCTTGTGAGCTTGAGGCACAGCCATGCTTTGACCGATCATTCCAACCCGATTATGAGCTACCTATATTCCGCAACACCACCTATGAGGTTTCGCGTCAAGCTGTCTAGCTAAACTCTTTCGGTTGAGATCACAGAATGGCACAACACCTAAGAGATACGATGTGAAGCAAACTCGTCCATCTGCTTGCCGAGAGTGAAAACCACGCTCAGCACTTTTTCGAGCAACGGTGCGAGGTGAGCTCGAATATCTACATAACTAGAGTGGACTCGCTGCTGGAGTGGGATGATTGAAAATGGGCGTGCTAATCAAATATCTATCATCTTGAGCGTTGTCCTTCTAAGGCTTTATCTCGCAAGGTTGTGTTTCGTGCAGTCTACTTTCATGCGCATTTCGATGATAATTTTTTGAGCATACTGACTTGAGTTTCAATAACAACGAAAATATTGCCCGAAAAACAGATATCCTGGTGTGAGTTCGCGAACTGTAATTTCTGAACTAAGATAACCTCGAAGCAACTTTAAGTATATGACCACACCCTTCGAGCCCATACATAGTCGATAACATGTATTGAATTTCCGTTACGTTAGTGTGGTTAACCGCATCTGGAACCGAGTGTGAACCGTGAGCACAACTCAGTTTTGTAACTGACAACTGGTGGCTGGAAGAGTACATCTAAACCGGATGCACCAGATAGTGCTCAATGAAGTTCGCTTAAGGAAATACTCTCCGATCATGTTTCATACTCCGTTTTAGTATGCTCGACTCGGGTTATGGATTCAATACCTCTTAAAATGAAGTATAGAATGTCGATCGTTGATAGCTTCACCAGCATAATTCCCTGATTTTCTAAAATCCGATGCAACACAGCACACTATGATGAACTGTCGCGACCTTACATCAAATGTTCCAAGCGAAACAGCTGTGCTAACACTGAAAAAGACGGTGTCCCACCCCGTGCTCGGTCGGGTCGAGCTTTGGTTTGCTACCGTAATCTCCTGAGTGACACAGCTCGTACATTCCTGCCGATTTCAGATCATGTTAGACCTCCTACATAATAGTTATCGCTCTAGGGCATGATCCAAAGAAAAGAGTCATAAGAATCACATAGTACAAAAGTTTTAATAACCGACTATAATTATCGATGTAGACTGTCAACCACTAAGGAACAGAACAGCAACGTGAGGGTGATGAGACGGTGATCTGCTAACAAAAAGGAACACAAGAAATGACATCGAGGATTTCCATCCAGCTCCTCCCATCAGCATCGTAAACCAGCCTGTTCAACCTAAGTGGTGATATCCGTGATTCCTCCTGTTGGGAGGAAGCAACGAGAGGTTCCGGCAGGGACAAACCGTGGAGGTCTAATTCACATTGAGTTCGGACATAAAGTATGCAGAAGTGCCACTTGATTGAGAGCCTGATATCAAAACCGAAGTAAAACTCATGCAGGAACTTAATCAAAATGTAATTCGCTCCGAGGCGAAAAGCAAATCCGACATTGAAGTCGAAGAACCCATTTTTTCAGGATGCATCGCGTGGTAGGGGAGAGTAGCTAGTGTGTTTTGCAAATCGACCCTCAGAGGGGACATAGTAAAGCATTGTTGTTGTCGGTTTCAATTTCCTGACCACTAAATTCACTCACAAATAGAATAATCAGCCGAGAAAACACCCGGAGAAAAGCAACTTAGGTAAATGGTTATATTACGGATTATTTTGGTCACAAAAGTCGCTCAAAGTCCATAGTTAAGGAAGATCACATCTGCAACAGATCATAACAACGGCATGAGGATCTGCAATAGGTTTCATCCAATAAAGAAAGTTAATTAAGGGGTTATCCGTATCTGACCTAGTGCCAACCCAATACTGATCGCGTATGAGTTACATTCCAATCTGAGCAGAGCCATGCCCCTAAAACAAATGCAGAATCCGCGTTCACATGAAACAGATGCACAACCACAGCATTGTCCCGCTTTGGTGGCCTCTGCCCACGCACAAAACCCCGTTAGCGGAGTAACCGATACTGAACATTCAGCAGCAGACGAAATGTGAAATGTCAAGTGATGGTATCTTTTTAGTGCTGTGTGCGTGTTGTGATGACAGAAGCAACAAGGGCCTTCATGAAGTGCCGTACGAGGTATGTTAGTACGAATCTATTGGTGTAGCATGTCGATGACGACTATCTGAAAAATCAACGGTGAAGACGAAGTAAACCGATCAGCCTGAGGCCTTACCACTTGCACAACAACCAGTGCTATTCAGTACGTGAGAATGATGGCACCCAACCTATTTTTGCGAACTGAATCCGTTCGAAATGAAATGGCGTCAGTGAAGTCTGCACATGACCGAATACCGAAGTAAATGGCTATGGATATATTACCCAGTGCTTTATCCCTGGTCATAAAAACCAAATCCCTATTAGGGAGAGAGGTCGAATTTGGTCAGTCTTGTGGTTCTTCTGTCTAAAGAGGAATCGCTTTGCCTGGCTTTCAGAAAGAGAAGTCGGGACGGCTGGATACTTTGTCGAATAGCACTGACGCCATGCAAGGCACCGTCATAAGTTCACTGAAAAACGATACGCTCCGGGTATGGCTAGCTGCCTGTAAAAGATACTGAGTTTAACAAATAAATTCAAAATAGGGGACTGGCATATGACTACTAATTGACAATCCATTAACCTACGCGAACTCTTTAAAAGACAGGCAATGAAAAATTAAATGTTGCGGTGTTACACCTCAGTTCATCGTTAAGGAAGATCGCACGTATATGATGCATCAAAGAAGGTATCGCTGGCACCACCTGAAAAAAGTCTAAAAGCTTACCAGGAACAAAATAGCGGACACTGTCGAAAGGCACTTCAACCGTTTCATTCACCTCCTCAGTCGCACTCTGTTGGAAACGACTAGAAAACGAAATAAATTAAAATGAGTAACTGATAGTGTCAGCCGAGATTTCGGCTCATAGCCAGCATAACAAGTGATTCCAATGCCTACAAAATATTCCGCCAGTTGTGAGTGTGATACGAAACGGATAACCCTTACATTAAACAGTGGAACACAGATAAAAGAAACAAGGACGGAGGTCTGTGTATCCTCGACGCAAAGTGAAACCCCCTCTTCTTATTAAGTGTTGGAAGCTCGTGTCCAGTGACATTTTCCGTCCACATAGTGTCGTCCAAAACACCGGATTAAACGCATCGTCAAATAAGGGACCCGGCTAGATGAGATGCAGTCATCCTTCTCGGAAGCTTACTGTTTTGACGGATAGTCCATTCGCTTTACGGTACGGCACGACCGCAAATGTAATGACGGGACTTGAATCTAACGAGTCGGCTACTGATGGATGTGAAACCGGCACATCCCACTTTATGTTCTAACCACACCGGATTCAGAAATGTGCCGGAAGTGCAGTCCAGGATTTACAAGGAGTTGCACTGTCGTTGATATGGGCACTCAGGGACCATCTGTAGGTCTCGCGAACATAGCTTTCTGCATCTAATCTCAAACTATGACAATCTTTATATCGCACCAAGGCCCAATTTCCTTAGGTGCATTACCTCATCCTTACTAGAAAACACACTATGGATCTGAGAATCAATGATCCACAATCGCTTTGCAAAGTTCCGTACTGATGAATTATTTGTATTCATCCAAATAGCTTTCCATCCGAAGGAAGGGTAGATTTCTGTCTCGGTTTCATTGCTCTCAATCACCTACAAATTCGGTGACTGGTCGAGTTGGGTGTGGTGCTTACTCTGTCCATTGATACGGTTGTTGGTTGACTTTATCGCGTTGCGAGTACCCTAGTAAATGGGCCTTCAAAACTGAGGAGGATGGCATGTAGTTTACACTCACAAATGGGAATACTCAGTACACTAACCCGGAGGCCGTGTTCAGAACTTGTTTGGCATCAGTTCTGATCCGACAGGAGAAAAAGAACATTTCCTCCCAAACACACTTTCCCAGTAGAAAGGTCTGTTTGTTCGGTCCATCGTACATGTTTCGGTTAAACTGGTCACAAATCTTCCCCTTAACCACAAACAATCCGAGATGACACTTATTTTTCCCACAAGAATACGATAGTTGTATGTAATACTGCCTTGGAAAAGTCGAAGAAGTCAACTTAAGCATAGAGTAATTACAAAATAACCAGTCAGGTATTTTTGCTTCACTTACATGAAGTATTTTGTTCCGGAAACTAATAAAACAGGCACGTTCCACTCCATGGGAACTTCAGTTTACTGACGTAGAACCATTTGTTTCTATAAGATTACATAGAGCATTCCCCAACTCTCAACGTGACAACTATGCTCGTTCGTGTTTGGTCCGCTCTCTGGTTGGCTATGGCACTTGGTGCCAGTCAACCTTTTATATGAAGTCGCCTATTGTTTTACTCTGTGGGACTGACTAGAACAACAGACCCTTATTAATTGGGTAATCAAAGTCTGCGTCCGCCTTCGGTGAAAGGCTCTGTTGATTGACAGGAGCGCAGTCTGTTAAATCAGCATCACCATTGACAAAGTGTTAGTTTCACCTTAGGTTCTATGCTGCCTATGGTAAGCCCACACCCGGTCTACTTGTTCCTCACTCCATGGATCAAGGGAAGTAGCAATATGTATTCTGAAGTCACCTAGTCGACACTGTACGCAAATCTGACCGAATTAAATTAATGAAAACAGTAGTTACACTAAATAGTATGAATTCACAGGAAATGGTTCACAGTGCAGGAACATCGATAGGTCAGACATTTGAAAGAATAGTACATTGTGGTTGTGCATCAGGGCGGCATAGAAATGAATTTTTGATACACGTTGAACGTACAGTTAGTTTCATGTTTCTTCTAGGGGGAAGGCCTTGGCATCTTTAATTGCTCAGTTGCTCTGAATTCTGAGATAGTACCCTTTTCTTGTTCCGCTCCACTGACCCCGATTTTCGCTCCTCTGAGTCACACGTGGGTCAACGTCAACTATAAGATGCGGGTTTGCAATAGTTGATGTGCTGAAAACAATACATCTACAGTTACGGTGTCTTGTATAGCATAAGACCTTCTCCAGGCGTTCATCCCAATCGTTCCACTCTGGCTGTTTCTCCTATCCTATCCATCCCCGTTTTTCGTTACCCTTCGTTTCTCTGTCCCTTAATTCCGCTGCCCTCAACCCACTGAACGAGCACGTACCAGCAGCACTCACGTTTATGTACTACGCGGCAGAATTTCAGGGTAAAAAAAGCATCGCTCCTGCATCAACTGCTCGAATAATCGTGTGGTGAGACGATGCCGATGTGCAGAGGTGTCTGTCACTGGTATACTGAATGGGATATTGTCTGCAGTGGTTTTATTCTTAACCGACCACGCACTCGGGTTTATGTGAACCTGGACTATCCGAAACTACCTACTTTAGAGGCACTTTTAATGATGTACATCGTCAATTTTCTTTTCATGAGATGGCTGTAATGTACGAGTTCCTCCTTCATTAGAATAGCAGAACACACCAGAGAGGTGGTGGAAGTGACTGTCCATAAAACATAACAGGATCAACACCAGATGGCAGATGAGCGAAGGAGCTCATTAAATTAGACAGGTGAACAATTGCATGCCATTGAGGCGTTCGGAACGCGAGTGGTTTTATTGCGATCGCCATTGAAATTAGGATCGTACGTTCCGACAGTCATACTGTGTTCAATTTCATTTGATTTGATGTGGACACTTCGTCGACTATTGAATACACGCGTTATGCTCAACATATCGAGTAGACACACAAACATTTCGCAGAGGCAGCTAATTTCCTCATCTATCAGCGGGCTTCACAGAAATATCAAGTGTGACGAGGCTGCAATAATCAGCAAGCGAGCTTCGGCCCAAAAACGACAAATTCCAGAGTGGGTATACCAGGAGGTGAAAATAGGTAATTCCGTGTTTTTGCTCAGTTTGAGGCAGCGGAACCCGAAACAAAACTTATAATTCGACAAAACAAAACCTCGAACAGTAAAGGCACATGATTGCGAGGAATGATGCGAACCGAGGTAGATGCTTTGAATTTTTCTTACCCGGAGTCGAAACTGACCTGAAACGAAAGGTCTGACTATTTCCTAAGGATATATCGAACTAAGCACAATGATCGATACCCGTTTATGGGTTCAGTCATACTTTGGAGAACATCATGAAGATTAATGCGAGTGAGACAACGTTGGAGCAGATTTCAGTCAGCCAAACTCCAAAATGATTCGAATATCATGTAAGGGTTAAAACAAACCTTAAAAGCAAAGCCTCGTAGATTGGCTCTGGACTGCAAACAGGCACACGCAAACGCACTTATCGCACTTCGACTCAGCTGATGACAGCTGTTCACACGACAGAGTAGATCGGTTTGAAGGGTGCCCATTGTTCACTCTGTGTTCCATTTTACGACTCTGTTTTCGAAATGCAACATACGACCGGCGTACTAACAACCCGATTAGAAAACTTACAAGTTCACAAGTCAGAATAGATAAAAAGAGACTATTATGTAAAACATTCACGACTCAGCAACGCTGAGTTCCTATGAGGTTTTCTTACATCGGTTAGTGCCTCTCGTCCAATTCAACAAAGTATCTCTAGTTCTTATAGGAATTCTAACAATAAATCCACAGAGACATCGGGAATGTCAATACATAAGGTGGTCCTCTGTGACGGACGGGTTTCGTTGTAAATGCCACGATGAATGAGGACAAGGACGTACCGCTGTTCACGCAACCGCATAGGCTGGCCAACTGAAGTAAGTGTGATCTTCCTCCTGTCGTAAAGACGAACGTACGGATCATTACTGCCTACCGCCAACAAATCCGGTCGAAGGGGATTCAATGCCAAGCATTTGGCTTCAGCAAAAGAACCAATGTGGTGATGTAAGTTGACCAGTACGTTGCATGGTTTTGCAGAACCCGCCTGAAGGCAAAGGACGAACAAATTGAAATTAGGGATTCTATCTACTGTATACGGATATGGAAAGCAAAGTTAAAAGGAACGAAAAACAGCGTGGTACTGATCATTGATGCGAAATAGCTGTTGTCGGGAGCTGTTATAGATTCAACATCGATCTTTTGTTTCCGCACTACAGCGGATATCGTACGAGCAACGTACGCTATGAACCTAAGCACCTAGGATGGCTATGATTATCGCCCTTTTGGTTGGATTAGTAGCAGCAGTAGCAGAGCCGGGTAGAACAAAGTGGGGCGCACAAGAGCCCTTATTCTTTAATGAAGGATGATTAGAAGGCGGCACAACAAGATGGCGTAAGAAAGGGAGTAAGGAAAAAACAAAAAGGTTTTCGGACGATCAGCTGGAACTATCAGCTATGAAACGGGAGTGGACTTTCGCAGCAAATGACTGCATGTATCTGTTCGTGCAACCATCGAGTCCCAGATGTTTGATCTTATGAAGAAACGTTACTCAGATCATACTTCCAAAAGCATAACAACATAAACTCACATTTAAATAAGCAAGACTATTTGGCGATTATCGCGACACGGGTTAGTGTGTGTGCTTCAAGAACTTTTGGTAGACGTGGAGTTTTTGGGACAATAAATAATGCAGCACCTCAGGCGAGAACCTTATGAGCCAGTAAAATGCCGAGGTTTTTGTAGGATTTGTAGTTAGGTGGAGTATTTGTTGAGAGGTATCGCCTCGAAGTTGAAGACGCCTTGTTACTACAGAGATTAAGATGGTTCTCGTGCTTTCTTAAGGTTATATGCACTTCCGTTAAGGGAGAGCGCCAAGCTGAGCGATTCAATTCACTTTCATCGAACATGGCAAACCAATGCGAATAAAATATGGTCAGAGGGTACTGGGCAACTGAGTGACAAGCATAAGTACCGTCAAGCTCTGGAAGCAGTCCTTGTTAGTGGCCGACCTATTCTTTGAAAAATACAAAAAAAAACGAAATATCCCCTTGAAGACTAACCCTTAAAACTGGAAATAGTTGAGATTCCAAGTTCCAAACTAAACCTTAAAAAATGCTGCTCATCGGTTCCTTCCTAGCTCTCCAGATAGACAGATTTAGTTAACAAGAAGCAAGCTGAGGTACAACTAAATTCATACTGTATGACCTCACAAGCATTCTTAAGCAATGTAGCCCGATGCTCTATTCAAACATACCTGGGTTGGGTCTCGAAGATCAAACTGTCGAACAGTGCCGTCTTCCGCCGCGGACCAAAACAGAAAGGGCTCCGAAGGTGTATTGGCCAGACGCTTGATTCGACCCGAGTGACATGAAAACACGTGGCGTGTCTCCATACGAGTGATATCGTGCACATGTATCTTTGCATCTGCCGCACCTGTCACAACGAGATACTCCTGAAGACATACAAGATTGTCAATAAAATAGCAAAAAACTTGCGTTTAAGTTTGGAATGAATTTGACAGAGAAAATATTGCCCACGTGACCGGTGTTCATCGTAAACACGCTTCTGTGATCGAACGGGTCCCATAAGATGAGACAACAGTCATCAGAGCCACTGGCCAAAAGGGTTCCCCGTTCGTTCCACTCGAGACAATTCACGCAACCCTGATGACCCTGAAGGCTTGTTTCTAAACCCAATCGGCCGATTAGGTGAGAATTCACATGATTAGTTCGGACGTATTGGATTGGAGTTATAATCTGTGAGGGACAAATGAAAACAGGTGGAAGCATGTAAATAAACGGTGCACAGAACCTGAAACAAGGGCAGATTGGGAAAATGGACAAACAAAAATGTACCAGCGTTTTTATCTTGAGAATATGAATATGATACACACAACTATGCTAAAACCAATCTCCATCACTATCATCAGTTTGGAACCAACAAACAAGATAATCCGAAGCCAAAAAATCAATGAGACTTGTAGCTCCGACATGATTTACGTTGGTCCGCAATCACATCTTGCGGGCTCCAAGAGGCACAGGAATATCGTCGGTTGAGAGACGGCATCCATTATCTCATAAACTGCCATTGTGTCGAGTAATAGTGTCCACAACTTGCATTACGTCACACCCAACAGGCACCATAAATACGGTCGTCTCAGGACTTGATATGTCGACATACGGTCGCAACACAGTTAATGGTACCAGGTTTGGTTCTTGGATAAATCCAGTCACGCAACTCATCAAAGTTGTTACCACCATCATCATCATCGTCATCATCATCATTACTATCGACTGCACATTAGTGCTAATCGGCGATGCTTCACTACCATGTAATCACAGTTCATTAGAAAGCACCACTGTGCGAATGGATGAGAGAAGAAACCTAGTGCTAGCCTGCTACAGGTGACACTTACTCTGACAATCTGGATAGAAACTGATGACAAAAACACCCATATCATCGATTAGAAGTGATGATTTACAACGTCTGTGGTGATGAATAAGGATGGGCATGTATACTCCACACTGAACGAACCGTCACGAAGAGACTGGACCTTACCATGGTGTGATGGTTTGCGCACCTCAGCGACCGATTGAGCTATACTGGGGGGTGTCCCCGCGACACTCACAGAGTCTCTCATACCAGGTTGGTCAATGGTTAGAGGTCTGACGAACACAGTCTCCTGGTCCTCCAGGTTGGGGGTTGGAACATATGGCGACTTGTTCCGTAGAAATGGTAATGCATTTGCATTTCCTGCCAAACACCGCTGCCTTGCGGTTAGGCTTTTGAGCCAAAGGCTTTGGTTGAGGACCCTAATCGTCCTCCTGTCTAGGTGTGGGCGCCCTGGCAGTATCCCAGCCCACGTACAACCATGATACCCAACTGACTGTAGCTCCGACACTGTCAAAGACAGGTTTTACGACGCCCTGAATGTCCTGCTGCGGCGACCTAAAAGCTCAGACATCGTGGTGGTTGCCGGAGATCTGAATGCACAAGTGGGCAGGCTTAGCGTGTCTGAGACCAATTAGGAGGTCGATATGGACTGGACTCGGTACGTACGGACAATGGGGAACGATTGTTCCAGCTGTGTGCTGATCGCAGGCTGTTTTTATGCAGTACCAACTTCCGAAATAGCCGAATTCGTCTGGCCACATGGTGTCCTCCAACGGCATGCCGGCCACAAACTCAAATCGATCACATTGCCATCAGTTACCGATGGCGTGGATCGATAACTGACTGTCGGTCGTTTTGGAACACATTTGTGGATTCTGACCACGCACTCGTCCGGAGTCGCTTCTCCCTTCGTTTTCCAGGGCCGCGTAAGGTGCGGACAAATCGCTTGGCAACTGAAAGACTGGCAGACCCGAATGTTAGACGAACTTACCAGATCGTCTCCTAGAATCTCTTCCAAATGCTCCACCATCAGATGCGAACTCATACTGGGACGAGATTGCCACTTCTATGCATAGTGCTGGGAATTTTGCCTGTGGTACGGCACCACGAGGCTCACTCAAGCACTGGATATCCGACCGAACGGTGGCACTCCTTAAATCTCGGAGAAATATCCCAGCCGGCCCCGAACATAACTTGACACGACGAAGTATCAGACGTCAAGTGAAGGCGAGCGTGAAAGCCGACCGCGAAGTGTGGTGGACACAGAAGGCCAAGGAAATGGAAGAGGCCCAGAAAGCCGGTAATGCCCGAAGATTATTTCAGTTGATCCGTGCGACCGGTCCCCGAAAACCACCTATGAGCGAAACCATCAAGGATCGGAATGGAGTGACCATATCGAATAAAGAAGAACGCCTCGATCGGTAGGCCGAACACTTCGAACAATTGTCGTGGCCACCAGCTAGCACTCATCTGGATCCCACAGGTGACGTAGAACCCTGGACGGTTAACGTGGAACCGCCTACGGCCTCGGAGATTTATGACTACATATGTTCTCTCAAGCGCCACCGAGCCTCTGGTCCGGATGATCTCCCACCCGCATTGTTCAAAGATGGGGGTGAAGTCCTCAGTCAGCGCTTATCTGATCTGTTCGCTTGCATTTGGGAAAAGGAGTCTGTCCCAGACAACTGGGGAGAGTCGGTGATAGTGCCCATTTTCAAAAAAGGGGCTCGTAGTGAGTGTGGCAACCACAGGGGGATCAGCTTGACCCCGGTCGTAACGAGACTACTGGCGTCATTCGTGCTTCGTCGCCTTACGGTGGCTCGTGAAACACTGACTCGAGAGCAGCAAGCGGGATTCCGGCCTGGTAGGGGTTGCGTTGACCAAATCTTCACACTTCGTCAGGTGCTAGAACAACGCCATACGTATAAGCGACCCACGATTCTAGTCTTCCTGGATTTCCAAGGCGCATTCGACTCGGTTGACCGGTCTGTTCTTCTTGACACCCTTGCCCACCAAGGAATGCCCCGGAAGTTGGTGAACATAATAAGCTCTTTGTATTCTCGGACTTCCGGACGTGTTAGAGTATACGGCGAGCTCTCCAAAAGCTTCCGTACACAAAGTGGTGTCCGTCAGGGATGCCCACTCTCTCCTTTCCTATTTAATTTCGTGATCGATGAGATAATGAGACGAACGCTGGAAGGTCTCCAAAACCCCGGTGTTCAGATAGCCTGTGACGAAAACCTTGTCGATCTGGAATATGCAGACGACATCGTTCTCATCTTCGAATAGGAGGAGAGGGCGCAGGCCTTTTTGGATGAACTGACCAAAGTCATTCCGTCCTTTGGTATGCACTTTGCACCCACAAAGTGTAAGGTCATGCTGCTGGACATGCAGTCACTGAACACGCCACTTACAATCCAGGGAGAGGCACTGGAAGTTGTGGAGCGTTTTACGTATCTTGGAAGTTGTATTAGTTCTGATTGTAGTGTGACAGACGAGGTCAATGCACGAATCTGCAAGGCACGGGTCGCGTTTGCTAATTTGAGGCACCTATGGCGTCAAAGTGGTGTATCCCTGAAACTCAAGGGACGCGTTTATCAAGCTACAGTGCGGGCTGTTTTGTTGTATGGCTGTGATACCTGGCCTGTTCGAGCAGCGGAACTGAGACATCTTCAGGTGTTTGACAATCGTTGTCTCAGGACCATAGCTCGTGTGGGTTGGTGTCGGCGAATCCGTAACGAGGCAGTTAGAAAGCGAGTTTTTGGTTGTGCAACGGGTACTTCCATTGAAGAATGTGTTCAGCACCAGAAGCTGCGTTGGTTGGGATACGTGTTGCGTATGCCTAATCATCGTTTGCCGAAGAGAGTGCTGTTTTCCATGCCCAATTCAGAGTGGCGGAAGCAGAGAGGTGGCCAACCCTTGACCTGGCAGAGGGGTATGATAAAGATAATAAAAGATAATCGTTCAGCTGTAGCACCCTTCCGGTGCCTAGCTGCCATGCCACCCGAAGGAAGCACGAGGGCTGGGATACTGCCAGGTTGCCCAAGCCTAGACAGGGGAAGTCGAGAGGCAGATGTCGGGTTCGAACCACGGACCTTCCGGTCAGTAAACTGGCGCTCTAACCACTTGAGCCATCTCGCCCAGAGGGGTATGAAGGAGATTACGAAACGCTTGGGTGCTGTCGGTGCTACTCGCCTTCCAGGCTGGGGACCGCGTGATCCTCACTGCGCCTGGTTGGAGACGCTGGAAGATATGGCTGCCAACCGATGTCAGTGGCGATCTTGTTGTCAGTTTCTATCCAGATTGCCTGAATGAGTGTCTGGAGGTGAGTGTCTGGAGGAATGATTGTAGTAAGCTAGCACTAAGTCCCTTCCCCGTCCACCTTTATTTTTTCCTTCACAATAAGGCTTTCAAATAAATCATGGTTGTACGGCAGTGAAGCATCAGTGTTGAACACTGATGTCATGCTGTCGATGATGATGACTCCACACTGAAGGGCGGGCGCATCGACAACCTTCTTCCAGTCTAGGATTTGACCGCTTCTCTGCACAAGTCACTCTAAATTGGGTACAGAAAACGGTCACCTTTACAGCGTACTATGACTCACCATGCACAGTGAATGGCCGGGTCACCACAACTTATGGTGATGTATACATTCTGCATCGAAGTCCTTGCTGCACAGACGAACCACTCGTTTTCTACCTGTTGTTGCGGACTCGTTGGTATCGGCCTACATGAGCTATAGATAGGAGACGGCGGTTAGTATATACTTGAAGACGTCTCAGTTCATGTGTTCATTGAGGTAACGTCTCAACCATACAACACAATATGTCGAATCATCCAAGTTATCTGAAGAACTCACTAGAAACTGGGCATCTACGCATTGAGAGCGATATCCATGATTCAGGAGCGTCACTGATTGCGTGGTTGAGCCATTTCTGTCATTGCCGCTAATAACTGGTAGGATGAGCACCCCAGTCCCCATCGAGGGAGGCGGCAGTTGTCAACCCGAGTTTATTGGTTCGTGGCTAACAGACTGATGTCACGATGATGTTTTGCATAAGGTTCTTGCCCCCTTCCCGAAGGTTGGAACGGCAAGTGGCACGAATTGGCAAACGGGAATCACATCATCGAGACTCGGGCACTAAATACATCAGGCATACCGCCCTCAGTGCGTGAAATTCTCCACAACCTCCTGTGCTTTCCCTCTAATTTCGAGGGGCACAAATATTGAGTACGCAGACGACACCGTGATGTAGGCAATATTAAATAATCTAAATAGTCCTCCTTTACGGTTTGGTTTGTGCTTCACACCTGCGAAGCGGAGAGTGCTCCTGTGAGGTCAGGTGGGCTTAAACCCGAACCTCGTGCTTGGGATGAGCCGACTGGGGCAGTGGACAAGGTTGTCTAACTTGGGTGGCCATATCAGTCAAGGTGGTCTAGCCGAAGACGATATTTCTATCCGGATTGGGAAGGTCAGATGGCATTTCACGAACCTGAATCACCTGTGGTGCATGCATGATATCAGCGTACCTACCAAGGACCGAGTTTACAATACTGTGGTGCACTTCATATTGTTCTATGGGTCAGAAACCTGGCCGCTGCAAGCTGAGGACGTTAAAAACTCAGCACCTGGCCATCGGTGTCTTCAAAGCACTGCCTGAATCTGGCAAAAAATTAGATCAGCAACGCTGAATTACGTCGAATGGTTTTCGAGAGAAATGACTTGTCTACGATAGATGAACCAATCACACTCCATGGGTTGTGCTGGCTTGCTCACGTGCTTCGTATGCCAGTCGACCGACTTCCTTAGACAACCCCTTTTGCACAATAGCGGGTAGGGTGGAAACGAGCATCTACAACAACAGCATCTACGTGTCATTCAGCACTGACATCCCCAAGCAGCTCCAAATCAATCTTCAAGCCTTGACGACCGGTCTATCTGGCTGCTTTTATTGTTCGCACTCTGAAGCAAGGAGGACAACAAGCTGCTATTGCTATCACAATGGATTGAGCTCGAGACGGCTCAGTGGTTAAGGCACCAGATAACGGACCACGGAAGGTTCGTGGTTCAAACCCAACCCCAACATCTCGACTGCTTCTGTCTAGGCTTGGGCAACCTGGCAGTATCGCGCTCTAACCACTGAGCCCCCATCTTGAATAAAGAACGCCTCGACCGCTGGGCCGAACACTTCAACCAACAGTTCTCGTGGCCACACTGATTTTAGGCCATCGATGATGATCAGCAAAGAATGAACCACGCCGTAATTGGCTGATGGAAATGTTGTGATCAACACGGAGGTGTAAAAGACTTTCACCATCATCATTGCGCTTCACATTTCGACTAAACATAACATGGAGGTGCGTTTTTGATTATCTGAAGAGCCCTAACTCTGCACTGAAACCTCCTGCTATTACGACCATATTCGAGCTGTTCCAGATGGAACGTGCGAGCGGCATCCACGAGCACCGGTGTCCTAAGTTCTGCGCTTGAGGAACCACTAGATTGTTTTGTGCCGTTTTGGTAAACGTCACTGACAAGATTTCTCCCATCTTTTGGGCCAATTTGAGAGAGGCTGAAGGCACCAACGAAGGCTACGCGAGTGATGAGGGTCTTCAGATTCCGACTGCATGTCGTTTTCCGATCTCCAGCTCAGCTGAAGTGGTTGGAGCGAGTTACACTGTTCGTTGAAGTATTCTGTGTTTTTTTGTACTGTTCGAACTGGTTGAAAAATGGTCATCCTTCTTAAGTAAGGTTTCACTGACCGGCTCCCAAAGCTATCTGAGGCGGACGCTATAGTGGTCGTTGTCGACCAGGGTGTGTCGACGGGTTTAAGAAGATTCAAATGAGCAAGAAAGGCATCACTGCCTTATCTTCCGGTGGTTGACTGTACCAAAACCAGGGTGATGGTGACTGAAGCATATGACAGATGTAAGACTAGAGCTCAGAAGAAATCTTCGATGGAGCCACCGAAAACGAAGATAAATAGCGAACGAATCTTTGTGTAACTAGTGGGTTCCAGAGCTAGATGGCATCGATCCGCCGGATGTGTACGTCGTCTTTTGAAATACACCGCAATCGCTCACCGCATGAGGGCCTGGCCGGAGTCAAAGTATATATCACAGTAAAGTTGGTATTCTTGGACGCAGCAACGACGTGCGGTCAATTGGTGTCTGAGGTTGTAAGGAGGCAGTGGGCTCCAAGTGACACGTCGACGAATACTAATGCTCAAAGAGGAAAAGGAAGTTGTCCGCACAAATCTGTGACCGCCGCTCGCCATCGTTAGGGGCTGCCGGCAGAATATCGGCTACCTTCGACTAACTCAAATCTGCGAAATGGGCGTTTACATGTTCATTAGTCTCTTACGCATCACTACTGCCGTCAGTTAGGACATATGCAGCCACTATAAAAAGATTCCTCTGGATTTTGAGGCTTCGGACCTGCCTTCAAGTGGTATGGCACAAAGCCTGTTGTTAGCCAGGAACCAATATTAAGGATGATGAATGGTGATGAATCGATGAGAACGGATACAGCCATTAACTCGTACGATTTGCCACAGACTCGGCCAGGCGCTGCAGCACAATGATCTTCATCATTAACTGTATCGTCTTGGCATTCATTGTGTCGGCAAAGACTGCTTTCACTGCAGAGTACACGACAACTAATAGATGCCCAGAAGAGGTAATACTGGTAATGGAAAACGTCACGGAGCACCTGGATCGATATTGTGCTTGTGCTGCTGTCTGTAGTAAACGACAGCGACCCCGAACTAAGCCCCATTTGGTGTTGAGTTCATGCATGTGAAGTTCAACTAGACTGCCTGTTCCATGGTGACTTGTCGACACTATGTTCCAGCTATGTTCGATTAATGCAGCGAGCGATTCGAATGGCTTTTTGGATGTCGAAGATGTGTCGTAGCCCAGTTTCTACAGTTTGCGGAATGTACGTTTGGTGTTGGCCCAGCAGTAATTTCGTCACATCAGTCTCCCTAAATGCACTCCTCGCGTCCGAAGACACTATGTAGGTGGCCCGATTCAGAAGGCTGTAGAAGAGGCTGTCGTATCTGTAGAAAAATCAGAACTATCAGGAAATTTCAGACTGTTCGACGAGTTTCACCAGACGAGCTTGTGTAAGTTTCCGTCCCAAACCAGGTCGGCAACATTCAAACCCATTTTCTCCTTTTCAACGCACAGGTCTATGTACAAAACGTATGTCGCCACACAAAGCCTGTAGAAGCGATTAGGATGTCGTAGTTTATCTCACTCGGGCTGGCAGATATTCTGAACAAAAGAAAAAACGTTCCGCTGTAACATTCCTTCGTTCGGTAACCCCTTCGTTCTGGTAACCCCAGAGTAGCAACACAGCTGATACATCACAAACTTGCCTAGTTCTCAATCGGAGTAACCGGAAAGCCAGCGAACCGCGGACCATGCGGTCAGTGGCTTAAGTCTGTACCTGTGGAGACAACTCAAGGTTTATCGGACATTACCTCCGGTCAAAACACACGGCAAATCACCCGTATGCTGCACAAATTTAAGCTAACTTTAACCACCGACGACTACTCCCGGAATACTATTTCGGCAAGCTACACCTAGTAATCACAAACCAAAGATTGTACCAAGTCGTGAGCTTTTGTTAATTAGACCTCATTTCTCTACTCGAACCTCGAGCACGTCCAAGTTTCCCAGTTTTTTTAGATTGCATGGCTTTAAATAAAGAAAAACCAAGAACATTTCCGAAATATATCGGTATAAAACTTACACCACGCGTCAGTCTATCTAGCTGATATAAAAGAGGGTTCCCAGTCATAAGCCGTAACGAAAACTCTCGAAAGACGCGCGCGCCATTCAGGTCACAAGGGGGCAAAGTAGGTACGCAGTCACAGATTCACAGATTGTTACACAGGATCGAGGCTTTCTTGCGGGCTTCTTGGGTCGGGTTTGTTCTTGTTGTTCGGCATATTCCGTTCACCTGCAAGGCACAAGCGGAAAAAGTGTAGCACTGTTGTTTGACTTCTCAGCGCGGGAAAGTAGGCTTGCCAGCGCGAGGACTTAATTAAAAAACATCTAAAAGTGCCTTGAGCTGGGTAATAGATGTCGTGTAGATAAACGCCGAAGGAAGGTTATTGCACGCACCCATTACCCGAAGTGAAAAAATGTTGTCTAATAAATTTATGCGATCTGAGCTTGAAAGTTTTCCTACGAAGTCCCCCCCCGTGTAGTAGTTGGGTTAACAGTGAAAAACCGGTTGACCAAACCTTGCTCAAAGTATTAGGTCTCCCCGTAGGCGACGAAAATCCAGGAAAAGAGGTCAAGCACTGCGAGACGCATGTACATATATAGGGATGTTAACAGATATATAACAGTAATCGGAATTGAATCGTCTGGGCTCGTGTCTGCATTTTGATTCCCATCGCACCTGAAGAGCAATCTCGTGAGGTGCTGGGCGCAGTGGGATAAAGACGAACGGGTTTCGAAAATTCCATGGCTTAGTTCGGAGACCGTAGGCTTCGCCTCTTGGTTACCACACTCCTGGAGTTTATGCCCAAGTTCAAGATGTTGCCGGTAAGCCGCGAGTGTTTCAGAATACCGAAGTAAGTTGCGAGCTGCCGGCAAGGATAGTCCCGATTTTGAAGCTGCCATTGTATGGGAGGAAGAAATAGTGTACAAATAATGGGGTAGGTATACTGGCGCAGTGCGTACCAAGTGGGCGGGCATGTTTAGTTTTGAGCACAGTAGTGCCTTAATCTTAGGACAGCAGGCAAACGGCACTTCATCGGACCAAACTCAGTTCCAGCTGTCTCCCGAGGCTAACCATTATTTTCGCCTCTCACATATTCGGCGTCAGCTGCCAAAAGAAAGGGGCTGAACCAGTAAGTTTGGTATAGTAACCGAGCAGCGGTCTTGGGACGCCTGGCTGGAAGCTGAAGGTATCAAGAATTGACAGCAGACGGCTGATCCTTTTGCATGCGCGCGTGAGAGCAGCGAGTCCCGGTGGTTACGCAGGGTCGGGCCTGACGGCTCTCCATTTATCTGAATCTCTCCTGGGCTCCCCGTGCCAAACCCGATGCATGACTACGAATTTGTACATTTCCGCAGGCTCAAGATCTAGCTGCTTGAAACTCTGTAAAGTGGTGGTTTAAGGTCCACCAACATCTCCAACTGATTTGTCATGTGGGCGAATGTTTCATATCATCTTGACTATTTGGATCCGGTTGGGTGTCTTAGTTGGAACCTCCGGGCGGTAGAAATGCAGTTCTGCTCCTTCTGGAAGCTTAGAAAATAACTGAGTCACAATGAGTCACTCCTTCACACTCTACTCACATCTCATCACGAGAGGATAAGTTTTCTCCATAACAGCTTGACGAATGGGTCACCAGTGAATGCAGGGATCACATGTTAAAACGTCGTCCTTCCTTGCCCACTAGGTCACCTTGAGGAATTATATAGGTTTAGATGACTTGAAGAATATTCTTAACGGGCCACAAGTGAGGTAACATCTTTCAGTCAGGCGACGACAGTCGGTTGTCACACCTGTTCTGCCACGCATCAAGATTTTGTCATTGACTGAGGGCTTTCCGGATGTTTCAATCGTTGATGGCAGAATGTACGATCGTCCCTGCCTGGCAAAGCATTATTGTTGGCTGACGACATGGGCGCCAGTCAATCGTCACTTATCATCTCGTAAGGATCCGAAGCTGCCAGTCACCACGCATTTAAATGTGTTTGCATTAGAAAACAATGGGGTTAAAAGACGTAGTAAGAGCTTTCGTCATCGATACACTTACTCCCATTTCGTGTGGAGATAGCCATAAATCCGCATGGTATCCAAGTGTCCACTGACCGACATTCTCAGTCGAACTTGGGCTCTCAGCAACATATTCCGTCTGCTGCTTATGCCTGACAACCCAAGTACGCTGTCGTTGGACGTAAGTTGATATTCAGGTTTCGTGGCCACCCGCAGTTGTTGAGTTCCACTGATCTCGGACTGGTATCCCGTCTGTTGGCTCGTCGGCTGTACAGTACTCTGCAATGGGCAAAATGTGCACATCCCGGGCAGGTTACCTTGACAACGGCACGGACGTCCAGTTAAAAAAATTTCGGTTTACTGGGCAGGTTTATCGTTCCGATACTCTGAAGCGTTGCATTTAGGAAGTGCACCAGCGCAGCGTCACTGATGCCCAAGAATGAAATGCTTACCGAAAGTGATTGCGACATTTAGGAACTTGTAAGCGATTATTTGTGTTCATAAACGACGGCCTGCCTGTGACCCTGGTGATTAGACACCCAGAAAGCAGAACTGTAGGCCTTATTAATTGCAGCCGAGAAGCTCACAGGTAATCAGGATGGCGTTCTCAGTCTGTAGCGCTCGAGCTCCTCGTGTGGTGCACACGACGAATGGACCTTTTTTCCATTTGCTTTTCATTTTGCTTGGCTGAAAAGTTCCATTATATAAGTTTCTTGACTATCCAGATGATGTGGCATGTCATGATCCCGTATTAAAATTTAATAGGAAGCGGAAAGGCGCCACCATTGGTGGGGCCTTCCAGATGTCTTCTGAATCAGGAACATCGGCTTGTCGGCAGAAGCATGGTATTGCAAAAACCTAAGACTGCTGAAGCCTTCAAATCAGTGATCGTTCGTTGCATCATGCTACTGCGGGTGTCAAATTTTGTTTGTCCCATAGTGGTGAGGGAAATATTCCGGGGAAAATAACCGGAACCATGCTTGCGCTGGTTTTACGATGTGGACAGCGGGTGCGGCGCGTTTACCTTGTACCATTTACCTGCACCTATTCCTGAGCAAATTGGCCCAAATGGCCACGGCTTGATGTTTACACTCATATTATGGGTTGTGTTTACGTCGTTTGACGGAAGTTTTCACTCACAAGCCTTGAACCAGCTGAACAACTGGCTGCAGCTGATAGCAAAGAAGTGCGCTGATACATCGAACATGTTTTACTGCGGCCAAGCCCCCAAATAAGGGTTTCAACCCAGCTTATTTTCTGGATGCCTGCCCACTGCCACGACTCCGCAGAAAAAACTGACTGGGACCTCGGACTTCAACTTTAAACTCTGCCAGAAACGCAGAAGGATTTTATTTAGAACTACAACGGCTCACTTGTGGTCATTGAATCCCGGTCCTTTGAAACCTGCAGGAGGTTCGGATTATGTCTTCCATGGTCACTGCAAGTCCTTTAGCTGTTGTTGACTGGCCGTAATAAGTTGTGTGCAGCGTTAAACACATTTTCACTCATCTTTACTTGTTTTCAGAGTCAACGGCAAGAACGAGCCTCATATGAAGCGAACAAATAATGCTGGAGAAAAGGAAAACAACGCTTCTAATCTGTCATCCACGCTAAAAGAATAGATTTTTGATGTCGGTTACGTTGCCACCCCAGGTTTTGCCAAACCACCCACAAAGTTCACGTAACCGGCGAGCCGTATTCTTGTACAAAAGCCTTCGGAATTGAAGAACAACTTGGAGTTTTTGCGGACTGCCTCAAATGCGTCATAGCAAACGGGGTTGATTAATATGAAAGACCTATCATGCCATGTTCACTTAGTACCTCCGGGGATGACAATTCCTGGGGACCTTCTAAAAGATCGTCCTGACTTTTGTGGGTCTGCCTGAAATCTACTCACCGGATGGCTTGTTTAAGACGTAAAAGCATCTGCCTCGACAACTGTTTAAACGATTGCTCTGTAGTGTGCACCACGGTGGCTTCCAGCCAATTCTCCCAGTGAGCTTCTTAGGCCTTGTTCCATTTCTCCAATGACGTTACTAACTGTGGTTTTAAGCATTGGTTCAACCCGCCTTCCTGGTGCCATCCTGTAGCAATCTGCTAGTTTTACGCTACTGCTGCGGTCACATACCACTAAAAATCGCTTCTTCACGGGTATCTTGATCAACTTTCATAAAGCTTCCTCTTTTCGGCGGATTGGTCACTCGGCCATTTAGTCCAGAGAAGCCCGCTCTTTTTGTGCATGCCATCTTTACTCCATTTCTTCACTTAGCTTACTTGTGCTACTTAATTCCATGGTGCTGGGTGTGCCGACGGACCGGCTTGCTCTACCTTCATTCAATATTTTGCGTCCTTCTCCGTGCCATGGACAGACGGCCTGTAAAACCAACGACATTATCTAGCCTCATTTACCGTTCCTGTGCTTTGCAGCTTTGTCTTCTACCGGTCTTTCTTCGTCGTTCTAAAATACCAAGCCCTCTCGTATCGATTACAGATTCATCCTGAAAAGTTTTTTTCTTGACGGATAATCGTCCGCTGCTCCTCATAAGGTGAAAGACGAAGGCTTTTAGCACTCGTGTGCCTCTGCCCTTCCCGAAACGCATGGTACAAAGTGACTAAAGCCTGCAACCTGCGCTTTCGCTTGCTACTCATTCCACTGTCTCCACCATATTTAAGC
Source organism: Opisthorchis felineus (assembly GCA_004794785.1). NCBI lineage: Eukaryota > Metazoa > Platyhelminthes > Trematoda > Opisthorchiida > Opisthorchiidae > Opisthorchis > Opisthorchis felineus. Next base: position 554,041 of record SJOL01006427.1, on the reverse strand, counting down.
TAGTTGTAACAGCCGTTCTGGAATTTAGCCCTGATTTAGCCTCACAGTGTCTGCAGGTATGCCGGGCTTCGGTGAAGAATGTGCATCTCTCATTTGGCAAATCTTTGGTTTTAGCTTCATCCGCACCACAATATCGTCCTCCCTGGTTAGAACTTGGGCCGGATTCCTTGTGATTGAGACGCCTTAGGTTAAACTCAGGCCTTCTGCTTCACCCAATCTACCGACGGCACTACGTTGCTGACTGCTGCTCCGAATTTTCTTTTCCCCATAATACCCGCAACTCGAAATGTTTGCCCTCGTTGCCGACATGTTGGAAGATCTTCAGACAAAAATTTATCCTTTGCCCGTATTCCAATTACGGAAGAAACTCCCTTTACGGTATTATAGCACGTAGGCTTCTGAAACATTATCGAGTCTTACATATTTCTCGAGAGACCAGGCGTCTTTTGTGCCAGAGCCTACGGTGGACACATTTTTCAAAGAGGCCCTGAGGCCTACCAAGTTGTGCTCCCACCCTAACTTTCCAGTCACTTTGCATGTGATCTTGTAAGCGTGGACCCCTCCACATGAAACAGCTTTCCTTCTGAGTGTCCTAAGCCAGTAATCACTCTGTCACTTATCTTGTATGCCGAAGTCTTAATTTCTGGGACTGGATCTGCACCTGCTTCCTGAAATGCAGATCTGTCGACAAAAGCGCCTCGTGCTTGCCATCGCGATTCTTTTACCGTAATCAGCCATGGACACCGTCATTTTCAATTACATTCGGCCCTGAGCTTCTGTGCTCACGAACCCTGTGCGGGGTTGCGTCCCTGGATTACTCTGTCTACTCCGTTTAATGTCTGCTGCGTTGGTTTACCAAACTTTGACTGATATAAACCAAAACGATGCCTCAGTTTCTCAATCTTAAGAGTCATACCACCTCCCACATTACACATAACATTATGGCGCGCCTCATCCTGACGCGGTGGTCCACAGCAAGCTGGCCCGTCATTTAGCCATAGTGTACACGCTCTGAACATCACCATTCTACTCCCATCGTCATCATGGTAGCGGCCTGTTTCTTCTGCCCTCTCCGCGACCTGCCTAATCCACTGGCTGTTTGCCATTTTCTCGTTCAATCTGACTACGCTCTTTACCGGCCTGGCTTTCCCCCCGACCGGATGAAATACCTGGTTGCTGGAGTTCTTTGTAAATACACAAGCAGCAAGTGTGTCTGCTTGGTGGCATTCCACCTTGCAGAACTCGTAGCACGCACGGAGGGTGAAAAATTCGTGTAGCGGTCGCGTAAACCCTGTAGGGAAGTGTTGCGCTGAACCATAGTGTGTTCGCACACTAACCACCCCTTCAATGGCCCGAGCGCGTTGCCCATCGCCAGTAGTTCTGAGCCTGGCCTCCACTTCAAGAAATCTAGTAAAGCGCACCTTTGTTGACTGTCTTTAGCAGCGTGTTTGGACCTGCCCCAATTTTGTCATTTTTCTGACAAATCTTTGAAGTTCAGGCATGGAAAAATATAACCTTCGTCTACTTCTTATCGGGTGAGGGTATCCTGAGGATAGTTTGCAACGCCTGTGGCTTACATCGGCGTGCAAATCTGTTGCAACCTTCGTCTTAGTCGGGGTTGAACCGCACCAATTCCGCTCCTTCAGCCAAAGATAACACACATGCGTCTCCCCTGTTCCAGGGACTGGTCAAATGCAAATTTAATATGAAGGGTTTGCTGTTACTTCAGTAGTAGCACTCGCAGCTAGTGTCTATTAGCATTTCTCGTCATGCAGCACAAGTTTCTCTGGGCTGACAGCAGTTACTCATTGTCTCGTGAACCATACTCTTACCTTACCCCTCGGTTCACGTGGCAACTTCCAGCTGAACTACGGTCCTTGTGTATTACCTCAAGAGATTTTCTTTAACCATTATTTATCTATGTGATGTCTTTCTCCATATGAATCGTTCATTTGTGCAACAGAGTCCCTCCGGTGGCACTCTGTAACTGGTCTAACTACTGTCCTCACTGCTTGTGTAATTCATCCCGTAATCACCCCTACCACGCAATCCACCGGCTAGCCTCCTTACTCGTTACCAAACAGGTTACTTCCCCAACTTACGAGGATTAACGGATTCACGAATTGGTACATAGGATCGAGGCTTTCGTTCAAGTTTCCTGGGTCGGTTTTTTCTTGCCGTTCAGCGGCTGCCCTTCTCTTGAAAGGCACCAGTTAAAAATGTTGTAGCACTGCTCTTTAAGTTCTCAGCGCGGGACAGTATGAATAAAATTCTCATAAAAAGCGTCTAATAGTGCTTTGGACTTACCAAAAGTACGCAAGCAACCCGGCCCTGGCCCTACGGCTACTGGTCAACTTGCGCTTAGCGCAATACACGAGGCACCCCTGTCACCACCATCGGCATCCTGCATGACTCTGTGTTTACTGCATGCTCGCCAAGCGGAAGCACACTTATAGCTGTTCATTCTGCACCACGTGTAATACATAGGCAAGCTCAAGTAGCCCTTGTTTGCCAGATCAATCAACACAAATCTGTTCTCATCAAGGTCCACTCCAGGACTTGCTGTCACCCTTGTAGGTGTTTTCCACTAATGAACTCCACATCATACGCTACTTCGCGCTCATTAGGTTCAACTGACTTCATTTCATTCCCTCTTTCCAGGCTTTGAACATAAGCATTAGCTGCTCAGAGCACCCACGTAATTGTTATCCATTTCCCATGACCCCCTTTGAATCCAACTGAACCGAAAGCACTCGTGATTCTACAAGAACTTGATTCTTTCTTTGTTTACCTCCTTGGCTAACCCAAGTCCAACCGGCCATAGAAATGCAAATCACTTATCCGATCACCTCAAACATGACGTCCTTTGCGGGGCGGCCCGGAAACCAAAGTGTGTCAGCACAATGACTACACGGCACTGCCATATTCAGTCTGATGACCCATGCGTAACCATTCTCCTCACACCCTCGACTGTCCCCTCTCTACCACTCGGACCTTTACTTGCAACTACGACTAAACTGTCTAGCTGGTCACAGCCACTTCTGAGATGGTTTCGTTCTGGTCCAATGGACCTTTCAATGGGATTTAACCAACTTCGTGTTCCTCTGAAAGTTCAGTTTTCTCCTCCCACGAATTCAACTATTTTTGCTTACAGTTCCTTGCACTGGCTTTACCTCTCCCGCTCAAATAACCTTTACACACAACTCTCCTGGAACAGCTATATCAGTTTGTGTATCCAATTTCGATATGCACCATACGCGTGAGACTCGATTGGCCATTTATGAAGACGGCGAATTCCTCCACCGCACGATCCCTACCCACGCATTTCACGGTCCAGGCCATTAACTCAACCGTCTAAGGTCACTCACAGTGAGCAACGTTTTTCAGTTTCAGTTGTAATCAACCGGCAGCATCACTGAAATGGTTGTTCTTACAGCCTCATTGCTGGGGATTTCGTTTCCCACAAGTTAAACTTACTCTTCACAGGAGAAGCACTTCACAACGGTTTTAACATCAATTCAGTGGGGCTCCTTGGCCGCACAATGCTCTTAGCTGCAAAATCTTTGTAAATGGAATAAAACATTTTACTCCAAAATGTTGCATTTTGTTGCGTATGTGCTCAAACCAAAAATCACATTAATCTACGTTCAGATTTTTGCAGCTCACCAAATGTCATTGTCCACTGAAGCAATCATACCGCTGGCGGAAAAATTCTGGTGGAATACTTTCCTAGCGTCACTGTGACCCCAAGATGCTCAGATGGGTCTCTGAAGTTTGGAATGGTGTTCTGATCTCAGTTGCCTGTCTGTTTTAGTCTATAAGGGACACTCCATAGCTTTCGGAAATTCAATTCCATTGTGCGAATACTGAACGCCCATTTCAGTTGTGCTGTGCCCACCATCTCCAAATGATTAGTGAACTATCATGCCTGAATTAGTGTATTTCCTTCAAGTTGTGGAATTAACTTCCTTTATTACACTGCAGTCAGAATGAAGCCACAACAGATGTTAGTCTCGAGTTACTAACCGTGCGTGAAAGCAGGGCACCCATGAAGAATGCACCCCATTCGGTACAGATAGGGTGTTGTTGAACTTGGTACGATCTAAGCGCAGGTAACTTTGTGGGAGGTGAAACACAAGTGACATGGCTTGGTAATACGGCTGGGGTTTTGGACTTCAGGAAAATTGCGCGTTCGATTTATGAGACTAACATTGCTGACGCATGTTGTAAATGAGACCTGACCACTTTGAAATAAATATGGTATCCGTTACAAATAGGATGACCTTGAGCCACCGGGGCAATGGCTCAAACCAAATGTAGCAAAATCAGTATGACGGGCACGTTCCTTTTTTCTGCACTCTCCGCTGTCGTGTTGTTGCCAGCTATTTTCAATTGGTAACGGCTTAACCATGCCTTAGTTGATGCCTCTAGATGCTGGTGAATAATGCTGTTATTATTACCAGTAAAACACCTCTGAAGTTGCTTTTATGAAATTCCATAGTCTTATCGCCCAAGAAAGCCGGCTGCTCACATACATAGCTCACAAACAGAGTATGTTTTACCATATCATGCTGACTCTATTCAACAGATTTTGTTAGTTTCCTAACGAATTTTCGAAGCAAAGCCAGTGAGACTTATTCGGGAACACCAGCGGGTAGGATTGGGAAATAAGTTATGACGGGGCGAGACCGGTATTAAGCAAGGATATTTGTGAGTCCATCTAAGGTACAATGTGGCTCGTTTGGGTCATTCAGGCAAGACAAGAAGCGGCCGCATCTATGTTTGACTCTAAAATGGGGAAGGGGTTTACTAGAGAGTGCTGTGTTAGAAGGCAGACCGCAGCCTAATATGTAAGGCGTCTAGAAGTGGTTACAAATTCTAACCCTTGCATCGACGCGACAGTACGCAATCCAAAAAACGACAGGCAACATTCAGGTGGAGAGGATGAATAATCAGGATGGGCTTTTGGAGCTCTTGGCTTTTTGTGAATGTGAGGGACGTGCATTAACTAAATAGTGCGTTACTGAATTCATAGTTTGTTTTTTAATCGCTCATGAAGCTGGGTTGGAAATACGGAGGGGTACAGAGGAGGGGCAGGATCCAACATAGTATTTCAAGAGTGCGTGCCACTGGATCTGATTCGTGTGAACGTGCAGGCAGTTGTGAGGTGTGCCTTTCGCGTGGGACAGCGTGCTGGGGCAAAGAAGAGGGCTTTATAAACTACCACAGACAGTTGCTGAAACAGCTCATTAGCGATCGTTTAGAAGGTTACCGAGGAAGCTGGAGCAACGGTGAACGGTAGCGCTCAGAGTGAGGAGACGGATGGCTATCTGATATTACAAGTTGCACAGAAAGAGGTTCAACCTATTTCTGGATGCTAGGCAGGTCTAAAGGAGTAAGCAGTTAAAAGCGCCCAAGGACAATATGTTAGGGGAAAATGTGAGGTGCATGTTTGCGTTCCATGTTTGAAGGATGAGATGATTCCAGTGTAGCAGAGTTACAGGCTAGGGAAATGGATATAGACTATGCAAAACGAACTGTGTCCGGGATAATACATTGAGTGGAGCGGTTACCTAGTTGCTCAAGTTAGTGCACCGAGACTCCTATACTCCTAACCAGCTTATTTGTCGTCAGCCGTAAGATTTGGTGGCCGTGGGCAACCAGAATCCTATGCTTACTCAAGGAACAAGCCAAAGTGGAACACGTGCCCACAGGTGGGTTGGCAAATTTTTGTTTTTTAGTGTTCACAAGTGCGATGTTCTGTAAGATTATTTCAAGTTTTCAATCAGTTGGAAAATGTTTAGGACCGATTGGATAGTGAGTGTTTCAGAGTGGCTTGACAAAAATCGGTGGATTTATTGGATTATTTTCAAGTTCTTTACACTACATGCATGTCATTATGACGACACCCTAAAGTTAGCGGGTAAAATTGATCTGGTATAAGTTGTCCAGCCGCAAGAATTATTCCGTATTTACCTGCATAAGGGTTACTTATACCGGGGGAAAGGGTTTTGCGAAATGACAAGAGAGTATAATGGAACAACTGTGCACTTTATTATTCAAACAAATTATCGAAACACATGAGGAAGGTTTAAAAATGATAACTTACTGAAAATAACGATGCTTGTCGAATAAGAGTTTGACGCACCCATCGGCTACTTAAGTGTCGTCATCACAGATGATTTTTTGTATTTTTTTAGCCTCAGCGATAAAGTGTATACCAATATGCTTAATGAATCTAAATTGACATCATGATAATTCCCTCATTCATCTGCTCGCTTCGCCTATGTACCATTGCTCAGTTGTATTCACCTCTACTTACCTTGCCGTCCTGCTTGACATTTGTGTATTAGCATGTGTGTCTGTGTGTGAATGTGCGCAGCTGACCAACTTACCCATGCGCGTTCGTGTCCCGTTTGCTGAGCCTGCCTTGACTTGGGTGATCATAAGTTCTGTGTGATCGCAACGCCAACGAGAATCGCGAGACCGATGGCGACTGCAGCCCACACTACTGAGCCAACAGTCCGCTCGCTGTTGTTTTGTGCGCGGACGTTGTTACTGCTGTGTTCCGGTCAGTGACGGACTTGTGTACCTTTTGACTCTACGAACGTGGACAATTGAGATTTAATGTATACATTTGCTTACCTTTGTGTAAATAGCACCGTAGAATTACGAACCCAATTCTTCCTTTTGATATTCGAGAATGTCGGAACTACGCGTCACTCAAAGTTCCGTATCGGGGATCTCAACAACGTTGAACTTAGGTATCTGCAACCTGTCTAAAGTAGCTTCCACTAATTTTATTTTATAAATTTGGCAAAATTTGCCAAATGAATGAATATGGCAAGCGCAGCCAAAAGTGAAAGAAGATCATGATTGAACTACATTAAGGCTGAATATTTGTTTCTGGTGTTTTCTCAACAAAAAAGACCTCTGAGTGTCCCTTAGGTAAACTCTTGGAAGCGCGCTTACTGAAGCTTGTCGGTGCATTCAAGAAAAATTACGACGCAAAATGAAATGCACCGCTGTGTGTACTCGACAAAGCGCATACCTTGATAATGAAGCACTGAGAGGCGGCTGGCCGAATATTTGCATTCAACCGCAGAATAAGTGTAGTAACTGAGTTCAGCACGTATATCGGTACAACCAAACGAACTAGAAATTCAGAATTCAGCACGGCGTAACGAGTAGCACGTATGTATTCCAATCGATGTGTGTGTACAACACTTGGAATACTAAAACAAGGGAATAATGAATAGAGTAATGAATAGAGCATCAATCATGTTCATCACAATAAACTATTTGCATTCGATGGTGACGCTGTAGTGGCCGACTGAGGTCAGCGTGGCAGTTGGAAGTTTCGCGTTGTCTCTTCTTGATACCGCTATCTCTGCATCCTGCTGCCCTTTCAAGTTTCGACCACTTTTATTCATGTCATGAACTAAGGGAAATTTTCGCGCATTTCTCTTTCATCCAAGTAAACAGTCAGATGCCCAGTTCCAACTGGTTTCATTTACCATGTTTTATGTCCCTCAGGGAGTTTGTTGAGGTGCTTACAGAGCCTTAATTTCCCCGTTCGGTCAGTCAAAAGATCTGCTGTGTTCCCGTGGTGTGTCGCTTTCTAACCAAACTTTCTTTGGCTAGAATCTTCTCTTGCTTTGGCTGTTGCAGCTGGCTTAGGCATAGTTGTAAACTCACGTGCTTAGTAAATCTATTTTGCACCAAATAATTTAGAAGATACCAAGAGTAGAGTTGGGAACTTTAAATTTTGTCTACGGTGACGGAATCCCGGCTTCGTGATCAGTAAACTACTCCAATTACTCGGCAAGCTACATAGAGGACAAACGGCCGGCGACGGAAAGCAGCCACACAGCCACACAGTCACAAGTATATCCGTGTAATCTTATTCCTCCTATTGCTGTTAGGTTTTACAGTCATGTTTCGCTGGAACAGTCTTGTGCCTGAAGCATATTACAGTGCATCCAATATGGTTTGTTCTAACGGAGTTTTATTCAGTCTTTCTGACCGGGCCATCAGTGTTGCATGCAACATGGAAGAATCGTTTGCGGCGCATCTGTTATGGGGGATATTGTCTAGTTTTGCAGGTAGCCCTTTAAAACGCGGAAGCAACCAGTCTGGACACGGCTTGCCATTACTCATCACTTTGAATGGTTGTGAGCACTGCGAAGGAACGGATCCCGTAACTAGTTTGTCCCCGTACATTTTAACCTTGAGCCTACGGCATCAGTTCCAGTTCTTCGCATGAGGCCCTAATTTTAACTTCGTTTTGCAAAACTTCATGCTATTTCTACGGCACCGGGTGACTCGTCGTCAATCAACTGAGCCTACAGCTTTGAACAGTTGTTGTGCGCATTCTCTATGCAGACGGATGAGTTAGATTGGTTTGCAATGAGTCGGGGTCCACTTACCTACGTTCCACATTTTGAGCATTCCACAACAAATTTCAGAGCACAGCAGGCTTCCACAGAACCCCGAAAAACTCAGCCTTTTAAGGCAAAGTGATGTGCACTTGTGTGTTGTCAGAGGAAGCTTAGAACATTGCAGTCCTAAAACTTTACTGTCCGTGATTTGCATATTTATATATTGGGCTTCACACGTTCGGTCCAAAAAATTCAATGCTGTATCCCTGGATCGAAATTTCTGAGTTAGGGTGGATTTGGTTGCTTACTTGTACAGCTTCTACCAGACTTATATGGATTTTTTAGTCAAACACAGAAGGTTGGCCGCTTGAAGACATCAGTTTTGGAGGGCACGAAAATAAGGGCTTTAATCATTCTGTCACATTAAGCCACGAAGAACTGTCTGTTTTCCATCAAAGTATTAGATTTTTTAGCGGGTTTCGCTAAACAGAAAGTGGTAGCTGGACACGCTTTTGGCGTGCCACAGAATGATATATGGAATTAAATTTTTTAATGTTACGAAGCTTTTCATCAGACAAATTTATAGGTACAAAAATTCTAACCAGATTGGTGGAGGAATCCTCCCGACAGTACATAAATATTTATAATAATGTTTATTCCCAGCCAGTGGGCGGCAAACCGTTAGGCAAAATCATAGTGGTACAGTCAGAATTAAGGCACGACTGATGTCAGGTGTACTCACAAAAATAATGGGTGTTGTCCGATACAGATGGGGTCATGCCTAAACTGGCACGATCTAAATGTGGTGAGCATCAAGAACAGAGAAACACAGTTACTAGGGTTATTTCCGTCTCTTGGGAAACATATCAAATGAAAGCGCCGCGCCCTGGACGCACAATGCATTCTCCTGCAAAACCTTTGTGGGCGGAATAAAACTTTTTAGGCCAAAGTGTGGCATTTTGTTGCATACGTGCTCAGACCGAAAATCACACTAATCTGCTTTCATTTTTACGCAATTTGTTTTAATTGCTCTCTGTTTGAAATTTTTGGCGCACGTTTGACTTTGAACTTGCTGTGCAATGGCTTCAGAATTGGCTGTATCCTTTTCATCGCTCACGGCATTTGAGAAGGCCTTAAATCAATACATGAAGGATAATTATGTGGTATTTGTGCGTTCCTTCAGTAATCGGAGCACCAACGCTTTTCTGTGTTACGAATGGATTTACTACAAATGCAGCAGGTGACCTCCAAGACCGACGGAATGTCGGGGAATCCGAAGAAGCTGAGCCTGTTTTGTATATAAAAAACAGTACTCGAAGCACCGGCTGTCCAGCTCGGTTTTGTCTACGGAGACAAAGAAACCACCTAACGGTCACCTCTTATTTTCTTGAACACAATCATAAGCTGTCAAAGTTTTTGTACGATCGGCTTCCGATTAATCGACGGCTAACGGAAGACGAGTTGAGCACGTGCAGGGCCCTTCTGAAATATGGAACGCCGTCGTGTGCGGTGCGGCAGTTTGTGGCTGATGAATTCGGCAAGGTCCTTACTACTCAGGATATATACAACTACCGCCAGAAGTGTCGACCGGCTATTTTGAGTAGGTGCCGCATAGTTGCGTTTTATTGTGGCAGATGATATGCCTTCGGTCCTGGCTAAACCTCGGGAGACCGGACGCGTGCTGGTGTGGCAGTCAGAGGAGGGTCATTATAGACACATATGCTTCTCCCGATGGCAGCAGATAGCGTTATTCCGGCGTTTTCCAAATGTGGTTAATGTAGCTGGAACGCACGCAACAAACCGTTTTGGGTAAGTTTTTTTATAGTACCTATTATTTGGCCTGTAGATACAAGCTGTATACTTTCCTGATAACGGACGGCATGTGTACCGGTCGTCCGGTTATGTATGCCTTCGTGGAGAGTGAACAGTTTGCTCCTATGCGTTAACTATTTGACCTATTCAAGGAAATGATGGGACAGCAGCATGCAGTTAGGACTTTCGTTATGGACAAGCTGGCGGCGCAAATGCGGGCTGCAAGAGTAATGTTCGGCTGTGATGTAATGCTGTGCTATTTTCATGTCAGAAAAGCTATCAAGAAGCACGTATGTATCATGTAATATCCATGCATTTATGGTCATAGACACTCTGCGAACAGCCGGCACATATTCCACCGCACGGCCCGCCTGGACGACGCCGTACAGTGGGTTTTTTGTTTATCGTAATACAAGCACACAGATTCCGTCAGGATCTGCAAATACTGCGCAGCACTGACCCACGATTTCTATCTTATCTAACGGCCCGCTGGTTGTACATTACGCCGTACACGCCGTACACGCACATTCCGGAATGGTCCACTTTGGTAATGTGACCAACAACCGTCTGGAGAATGCTAACGGCTGCCTTAAATACCGGGTTCACCACTCCGACACACTGGAGCATGCCATACAAAAGGTGTCCCGGCACGCCGAGTGGCTCATGCGAGAATTAGAGATGCATGCGTCGTATCATTGTGACCGACGGCAAATATTGGAGGGTGACAGCTAGGTTCTGAACGTGGTTTGTCGAATGACTACGTATGCCTGTTCTCTCGTTTTGAGGCACTTGGAGCCGCGACCGCCAAGGCTGCACTGTGATGGTATTGGAACAAACAAGGTGAGGTTAACCTACGTTAACTAACTTATAGTTTGTGGTGCAAGCACCCAGGTGCACGCAGACGATTGACACCGGTGCTGGAGAATGCACATGTCCCTTCTACCAGTAGATGTGGCTTCCCTGCACACATCTGTTCTCTGTATTTGGGGATCAGTCGGTTCCAAGCAGTAAGAACTATTTTTCATAGATTTAATCTTAGCTTGCTTCCCAATCCATCAACGGTGGCTTTCGGATTACAACCTACCAGAAAAAGGTGTACCCCTTACACTTGTTCCCAAACCACCGCCGACAGCTTTGGACGGCCTTCGTAAACAGCTAAACAGAGTGGTGGATAGGCTTCAGAAGCTGGAACCCAGGAGGGCTACAGCCATCTTTAAGTAACTCATTGCTCAGGGGCATATCCTGCTGCGACAAGGCTGAAAGTCTGCAACCGATGGCCTGCCGTCGGTGGTCGAGGATACTGCACCTCAAACGAGATGGTGGTGTAGGGACACCGACTTGGGCTTTTGTGTTCTCTGTGACCGTCCGACTACTATCAGTGACCGCTGGTGTCCAACCGATCGTGTATCATACCACGTCGATTGTTGCGATGGCGAACCTTGCCCGCTGTGCGGTGATGCTCTTCAGGCTCGTCCCAAAGGTGAGTCCACGGAAGGATTATTTACTTTCCGTTCTTAGCCCCCGTCCCGTCCAGAAAAAGCAAAGGTGAGCCTGCAACCCGTTCTGCCAAGAGGCCCTCTTATGATGTTGATCTAGACCTTCTTGTTTTTGGATTTGTAGAAATAAACTTAACCGTATATCCAAGACTTTCCATGCTCGGACCTTTCAGTTGCTTTCCTCTTGGTTAATCGTATTTTTGTGCGGTGGATGACTGCCAGCAAAATTAACAGTGTTCTGTGAAGAAACGTGCCTTTGAAAGGAAACCACTTCCAAGAAGTAACATCGATATCCTTCTGGCATTATACATCTTGAGACTGTTTCACCGTGGTGTTCACAAGAACAGACCAGAGGGTCTAGGCTGGAAAAAAAATAACTGGCCCAAACTCATCTCCAGTCAGATCGGAGACAGTGAAGAGGAGGCATCGTGACGGAACCTGGACTCAAAACGCGGACTAGCCGATCGCTTATCCCACTACCTCCAGCCAGGTACGAAACTCGGTTGGTTGAAACCTTAGTTGAGAGACTAAGCCTGTTTGGTCCAGTCATGTGTTCGGGTTCAGTTTGTGCGTGAATCGACTCCGGTAATTTAGGTGGGGTCATATGACCTGACAATACGTAAAACGAGGGAACAGAATGGGGTTAAAGGAGTGTAAAGTCGGTTTGGAGGCGACAAGCAACATGATCTATGCATTGCGCGCGTTTGTACCACAAATTGCAGGCTTTTAATCTTTGGGGTAAGTGAACCTTCGTGTCGTAAGAAATTAGTATCTTGAGAAGCAGTTACTGTGGAGCACCATTTTTGGACTTTGTCTTAATTCAGCAAATTTTGCACAAGTTGTTGAAAAGATTACGCACCAAGTAGCCCTTTTACTGAGCGGTTTATCTAACGTTGAGCTTACTGCTTTTATATCTTAAATTGCACAGCGCCAGGTGAGTTTGACGAAACAGCCAAATTTCTCATCGGGTCCGCTACCTGATGCCCAACGTGAGGCTGTTATTAACAAAGATATCCTTATTATAAGTATTGGGTAGCACTAGAAAAGTACCCACGCAAACTTACACTAACATCAGTTGGCTTACCACTTTTGAAATTCCCAGTACCAGAAATATTTTATTACAGAAATATCAGTTACGGTTGGTCTAAAGTGAGCGGCCCGTTGAATCAGTGGATTGGGGCTGAAATCTATTTTGGTGTGTTATGATTTTCAGACTCCAGGAAATTTTTATCTGAGGTAGTCTGTGGTTATGACATCTGGCGAATGAAAACAAACAAGTAACCTTGGAAGCTGCAGACATGCAGAGACTATACAAGCCATCATAGTCAGAGTAAGATGAACTGAATATCTGAAGTCGAGTGTTCACAGGAAACAAAAAGGCAATACAAAGGATGCCTATGGGGTAAACATAGAATTAGTACGCCATACAGCAAAGCCCTGCTAACGAAACTGGGAAATTGTCGCTCAATCTGCGGGTTTTACTTGATGAAAGATTTCGACCTCTATGTAATCATTTTCCTAACTTGGACCTGATTTACCTGATTATTTCTCATCGTGACTAAAAACCCAGGTAACCATGCTTTCTTTCCTTCAGTTAAGGATGGAATAAGTGGCTTTATCATGCAGATATTTTTGAAGGCACGGAAGACTTTCCATTAAAATTCGCACTCAAAGAAAAAAGACCTGTCAGGACCAAAGGGGGTCCTCAAATGACCAACCTGCTCCTCAAGAGGAGACGAAGAAATAAAATGGCCCTATACCAATGATCCGGAGTTGTGAGTTGAGTATCGTTGCACCTAATTTGTGTCCTAAACGGACCGGGCAAACGAACCCGTCAAATTTATGAATTCTTTTTTATAAAACACTACACTGGTTGGCCGATAAATTATCCTTTTTTAGACAAACAAGACCATTTTTGGGACACTTGTCAGTCGAAGTACAGACCAAATTTAATACTGCTGCAGAATACAATGACGCAGCATACGACAAGCCAACATTTCCAGAGTTATCGTTGACATCTGGGACTACGCTTTTGTGCTTACTTGTCGCGTTTGGTTAGTTAAAATAGTTGCCAACTTTTATCCCCAGGTAATTGGGTCTGATGACCGTTATACAGGTCCGGAATGTTGTGCTAGTATGTGATATTGTGTATACGCTTGTCCCATATGCAGGTTTAAATAAACGCCAGCGGCCGCCGTAAATGGGTGAGCTTGACAAAAAAACAGAACCTTGTACCCTGTTTCATGTAATCCAGCCTGTAAGTTGTAAGCTGTGAGTTGTAAGTTCAACAGTGTTTTAGTTTTTGGATATTTTATGCCCTGCAGCAGTTTTGTGCTCGGCAGTGATGGGAAGCCTATGCGATGTGCTAGATTTCGGCGTGTTCCATTTTCATAAATTCACCAGTTTCGGAAACTACCCCGGATCACAGAGTTAACGACGATCGATTCGGACCGTTTGTGTTCAACGTTGTTGCAGGCCTCACCTCATAAATCAACCCCAGATTGGTTGTCGCCAGTCACGACTGCCAGTTGAACAAGCATTTTCACGTTTATTGTGAGCACCTAAAAGCTTCCTCAAGCGGAGCATGCAGATGTTAGATCTTCTCCAAACGGTTTATAGGTGCGATAGACACGAAGCTTTTTGTCATTTACGGCGTATTTTTTGAACAACGGCATTCTTTAATCATTTTCATTTGACAATCCACTTCTGCTCGGTATCGGACACGTATACTCTTAACTTTCTTCCTTCTTTTTTTCACATTGACTCTACTTTAGAAAAGTTGCTTTCTCTTCAGTGTACACCGAATTGATCTCTGACTCCTCGCTTCTCACTCGCTATTCCGGAAAAAAGTTGTACAGATTCCAGTTTCGTCTTCACGGCTTGTTTAACGCGTTGATACATTCCGTCCGGCGATAGTTCTTGCAACTAAATCCTGTTTACTGTTGATCACGTTCTTGTTGGCATCACCTGACGGATACCAGCTTGTACAACGTAACACACAAACGCATTTTTGGCTTGCCACTAGTTCACGGATCGGGACACTAATGTTACAGGTGCTGCCCGTTGAACTATGATATCATCCACGGACCATCTGGACGCTAGCATGACTTTACTCTTTAGTCCGTGATGCTTGGTTGTCATCAGAGGACCATTGCCGGACATCTGTGTTTTGTGATGTGCATGCTGACGAACACCATTTACCGAGGCGTACTCTGCTCCGCAAAATACTCCTAAGTTCCTCCCCCATCTGAGCATTGACAACTCATGGAACCATCAGTTTTATGGATTTCTTGCGCATGGATAGTGCCACCTGGAATTTTCTTCCAATCTCCTTCAAGTATTCTCAAAAGTTTTCAATGTTTGGACACAATTCAATCAAGGTGGCGACCGCCCCGGAAGCTGTGTGGATATTCATTCAAGGTTGACTAATGGAAGATCGTACAAAATTCCAGCAGCAGCGCACTACCCGGTTCATTGGCTTCATTGTGCGTGCCCTGAGTCATCATGGACTATCTTCCTTATTGATGCTGTGCCAGCTAAATTCATTGCTCTATCCCTTATTAATGGTCAACGAAGACTCGAGTTCGAATTTATGGCAAAGAAATCTGTGATGTTGATCTCGCTCCCGGCCTGTGACAAGAGTGTCCTTTATTACCTGATGGGGTGATGCGACAGACTTCAGAGGAGTACGTTGGATAAACCCGATCTTTTAGATTGCAGACCCTCACTAGAAACAAACTTAGAAGATCTATATGATGATCTCGATTGAGCCGGACATGCAGTTATTCCACAAACAAGCAAGCACTCAACGAGCAATTTTTTGTAGAGACTATGATGAAATTGAGTTCTATCATTTCAACGGTTTGTCGAAAAATGGACTGATCTTTGCAATGGTGCAGCAAGATAAGCTTTTAGGCAACCTACAAAGATCTTGGAGAAGTGAAATTGGCTTTGGCGTAAAGATTCTTGCATTTTAAAGCAGCGATCGGCCTAGTCGTCACTTATGGTTGTAAACCTTGGTGATTCCGCGTGAAAGACATTCAAAACTCGAGTTTTTTAACCACTGATTATTCGAAGGATTGACAAATTACCCATCCTGACCGATTAGCATCTCGCGTATCAGGCGGATATTGCGGCAGCGACGACTTTAATGGTTCGGTCTCATTGCTTGAAAAAATTACACTGGCTACCTCACCGATCATGGAGTGGCTCTTCAGGCTAGAAAGGTAGCTCCGAAGTTGGATCCGTAGCAGCATTTTAGATTTGGAATGGTTTGATCTCAATCAAGCATACGATATCCGTCTCTGCAATAAAAATCCGACCCCGATCAGCGCAGAAATGTCCTGTGGCCGCAGTTCATAGAAAGTAACGTTAGAGGACATCTGTGGAGCAGATAGGAGCAAGTCGTCGTAAATTAAATTAAGTACCTCAATAAGTTAAGTCTTCTCGAGGAAGCTTACTTTTTCACTCCATATGTTTGCCAGCCTTATAGAGATGATCGATCGATATTATCAAAATGGACATTGAAACAAGGGTTCAGGGCTGTATAAACCAGTTATGCACCCCTTAACTCAGTGGCAGTTGGAACCATCCTCGCGTGCTGAGCAACAATGGCGACGGACAACAAAAGTGGCGTACATAATGTGGTCCGTTTTAAAATCTGATCAATAAAGTGTCATTCTTGGGTTAACCAAGACCCATCGAACATTACCCATGCTTGTAAACTGCCGTACGCGGCTTAAAACGAAGTCATACATCGAAAATGTGAGTGATTATTGTAAGTGTAATGCGATGACTCATTCTTTCGGGGCGTCAAACAGTGCAAAAGGTGTTCAAAAACAAATATCACTGTTACCACAACCTATGGACTTTTCATTTGGAATGTGTTTTTTCTCGTTCCATTTACACTACTTGCACGCTTTCAGCAGTGTACTTGCATTAAAGGTAAGGGCTGACCTCCCATTTTCATTTGTTGACCTGACCTGTATAAAAGTCCGCGCACCCCTGTGAGGCACACTCGTTATGGATTCCTCAACTACACAAGCGGTCGTTGCAACTGCCTCTGTTTCTGCTGAAGGGTGCGCAGTGAACGTTGCCACCCTGTTCGGGGAAAACCTGAGCAACCGCCTATTCTGCAACATTCACGAACTCGTGCACTGCGTCAAGCAGTTCGAGCGAATTTTAAGGATCGTACTACAGCGTGCGAACTTCGAAAGCAAATTTCTCCGGTGCAACCGGATTCGCACGTCGTCCTCACGACGGAAAATGACACCGACTGCTCGATCACACACAGTGCGAGGCGTACTTTAACTGGGGTAGGCTAGGCAACTCTTTTAGAATAATTAGATTTAATATGATTCACAATCAAGAGCTTTTAGGAGCCGAAGCATCCCCGTAGTTTAACCAAAACCGTCGGCTGATTCCCGAGGAATTGGAGGAACTGGATAATGCTTGAATGCAGCAGCCGTTGCTTCAACATCCAGTTCCGTGTGAGATCCCAGCTCGGCAAGTATCTTACCAACGGCGATGTCGGAAACATTCGGGCGCGGCACATGTGTGGGCGCAACAAACCAAGTAATTCCTATTTATGTTGCAAACTATGCACTTTTCGCAGTTTATATTTTCGATTTGGAGACTCAGTTCAGCGAACAAGGAAGTTCTTGATGTTTGCGGGATGAAAGCGACCTAATCTCGCATTTTGTGTTTTCAACCTCCGAGATGCTTGAAATGTACCGAAGGTCTCCGCGACATTTTACTAATTGACAGCACGTTTTCTACCAACGAACAAATGTATTTTTTGTATCAGCTACTTATTGTTGATGGCTGTCGTAAAATTTTCACTGTAGCCATTGGTTTTCTTTGGCGGAAGACTGAGAATGACGTGAGAACTTTCCTCCTGACTTTTCTTGAATTTGTTAGTGGTGGTTCTCACGCCAAATGCATCACGTCTGACGGTGTGCTGACCAACGGAAACGCAAAGCGTGGTCTATTTCCCTTTGTTAATCGTTTATTGCGTCTCTTTCATATAACCCGGAACATTCTCGAACGGTTTCCGCGATCCAGTTCCTTTTTACGTTTTTTCACGGCCATGCATACATCCAACTTTTGGAGGTAGTTAGCCTCCTTGGAACTTATTCGAGTAAATGACCCGCCTTTTTTGTACATAAACGCATTCATCCTGCCAGACGCTTCGAAATGGTTCAACTGTAGAATGTCGCGTGGAGCCAACTGTGAAATTCACGACACAAACATGGTCGTGGCCATGCATCTAAGCCTGAAGATGGGAGTGCTCAGCGGACGAATCGGTCTGTTGGAAGCCATGCGAGTGTCACGGATGAGCGCGACGTACCTGATATGGAACCGTCAGAAAGCCATATCGGATTCGTCTCGTCGCGACTGTGCATTGCCGGCCATCCTGAATTGGAAATCTTATGCCATCGACTGATGCCATACGCCATCTCCAAAATGGCATCGGACTTGTGTTCCACCTATCCGCTTACGTTTTTGAGCAGCGACTAGCACACAACAATACTGAGGGATCGTCGATAAGAGACAGTCCGCCACGCAAACCGAAGTTCACATGCAAGAAACACGTTGCGTTCGGAATCCCGTGTCGAAATCTACTATACTTTGCAAGAGAACATAACGTGGAAGCCAACGAACTACCGGTCTGCTCCCGATAGGATCCGGGAAAACAACGGTGCAATCGCCGTTTCATTCACTCCGATGGTTGCGCCACGACGTGGGACTCGAACACCCAGTGCCTAATTGAACGTGGTCTTGAACGATGTTCGAGCACTCCATCAACGTTTGGATCATGAGCATTTCTACATGTTTGCTTTATGGCTCCGCAGTATCGTTTAGCATGCAGGCCAACAAGTAATCCCGCGTTTACTTTCCCACCCCTCATCAAACAGGCCACGGACACGAGCATTGCAGACTACGATCAACTGCCGCAGGCTACGTTACTGAACTTGGATGCTCATGCTCTCCATCAGACAAAAATGCTGCACATTTGCAGGACTAGAATATACAGTTTAGTTGGGGCTAAGGTGAAAGTGGAAAGTAGATGGGCCGGGTTTTATTTAATCCCACGTACACTGAGGTATTCATTGTTTAGGTAATATCTTCGTGTACAATCACGTTTATGCGGAATAAATGGCTAGTGCAATCCAGGGGCCTTTTTTATGAGTAAGTAGCACAGCGTTCGAAGCGAACAACGGAATCGTTGCAACAGGACCTCTACTGAGGAATTTTGCACGGAGAAATGGAAGCGCACAAATGTTTGTAGGCATCCTTAGTACGGCTACATGACTTTTCCGATGAGAGATGCGAATAAAGAGGTTGAGAAGCATCTCTGACAAGACATGCGCGAAGCTGTGAACTGGCGGAGTTGAGTTCTTCGGTTGCCGGTGGTGAAGGCAAACAGTAACGAGAGAATCCCATGTAAACGTATAATAAAGATTGGTCGATGAACATGTTTTCGGCAAGGTGTTTTCAAGTCGTACATTTCCAAAGGCTCGGAAGGAAACATTTGATACAAATGAATGTGGCATTGACAAACGTGGTAGCTGAAGACAAATGAACTGAATTCCTCAATCCGATTTTGATGATGGGGTGAATGACTCATTTCGGTAGGTGGTTCCCTTTAATAGTTTGCGGAACGTCAGCAATTAACTGATTCAAATAAAATGCGTAATAAATGGAATCGGTGCTATATAGGAATTACGTACCAGCAATTACTACTGGTGCGGTACTGTCGACAATGATGACGCTAATGATGCTGATGTCAACGCCAACGTTTATAACTTGCACATGATCTTAGGCTGACCTTCTGTTCCATTAAAGTGAGTCACAATAACCTGATATATCGGTAGCTTTAGTTCATTATAACGTTCTTGAGGCCGGGTTCGAACCACGGACCTTTCGGTCAGTAAATTCGCGCTCTCACCACTGAGCCATTTCGCCCTCAGGGTAAGGAAAATTTCACAATCCGTTCTTGAGGCAGACTTTTCTCGGCGAAAAAAAACGGTATGGGAATCGACACAAGTAAGCCAGATCGCTAGAAAACCGCTACGAGTAGTTTTAGGCATCCAAAAATACTTCCCAAAAAAACTATTCACTAGTCTTCGAGTTTTTGTCTTGATATAGTCGTAGTTCCAAAAATCTGACTTTAGGCATGAGCGCCACTTATTGCCTCATTACCCTCTCTTGACTAAATAGCTTCCCTTAAATAGATTCGTGGTCTATTGGTTGTTTAGATCTGTTTTTTGGATTACCCTAATCTATAATTCAATCCATAACCACCTTTATCTTGGCACTGTTCATAATGTTATCAGAACTGACAGAAAACTTGTACCGCATTTCATTTACTCTTTTTAATTGCGAATATAAAACGTGCAAGTTATATAAATGAAGATGTGAAGCCATCTTGGGCGTGCACTGGTTGAGCGATTTCTGCAATTCACGTGATCAGTGCCACGGTAACCAAATCGCTTTCTTCAGCTGTTTTTGTGCACATAATATGGATTCGTTCGATTTAATCAGCAGAGCTTCGCTTATTGGTAAGACGTTACGGTTTGTGTTGTGCAATACGATTGCGAACGCGTTGACCCGGTCAGCCCGATGGTCAGTATCTCACAGATGTCTGGCTATTGACGGCGCTATTTGGCCTTTGACCCCACTGTTCTCCTAACAGCATTTATTTCATAATGCACTACTCATAAGGTTGCTGAAAATTCTTCGATAGTCCACGACCGGTTTCGCCCTTCTTGGGGCTCATCAGGTAGGCGCAGTCCCGGAGTTTCCGCCAACCTTATGTTCTACCTGAAACCATTTAGTTCACTTTGGAATGTGTTCTGCCGCACGTTCTGCTAAGCTTCTCTGTGTCCTATCAATGTTAATGCGTTTTCGAAGCCGCAGGAATACTCGTGGGCTATATGGTAGGCAGATAGATTAGACAGCCTAGACTCAGCCTTGTGCAGAGCAAATAATCCGGTGTTTGGCAAGAGATGTAGCTCGGCTGCAGCGTGAACAGCTTTTAACGAAATGAGCTTGTGTATTATGTAGGTAATGAGTTGAAGAAACCCGTATACACCTTGGTAATTGATCAGGTGGCTGTTGATCTGTTCGCCGAGCTTGGCAATTGATTTGCAGACGTTTCGTCACCATTCGAGGAGACATCTTCAGTGCGCTGTTGGGTGATAGTCCCTCTCCTTGTGCTTGCGTTTATATAGTTTACAAAGAGCAGCTTTTTTTTGCGCTGTGACCTGATTGGCCATTGGCAATCATCGCACTTGGATTCTGGTTGGTCCGATCAGAATCTGTGTTGCGTTGTGGTTTGTATTTCTTGCTTCCTACGGCCACGCTACTGTCGAAGTTGCCGTCCATTGTTGTCTCTTCCGGTTGGTCCGTTCGTGATCTGTGTTGCGTCGTGGTCGGCTTCTCTGTAGTTTGATTGGTTGGCGGTGTACCTTCTATTTTTAGTAGTCTGTGGTCTCATTGATTTCTTCATTGAATCCTTGATCGGCTCCGGGTTCTATGGTTCTGGATTTCCTTTGTCCTCAGAGGTTGATAAACAGGGTCGATCTCAATGTGTCTGTTTATTGCTCCATCAGTGGAGTACCACGCCTCCATGAACTCGCGTTCTTTCTTTGTTCTTGCCTGGTCCAGTATGCTGACGTTATTCCAATCGAATTTGTGTCCTTCTCCATCTTCGTGTGTAGAGATGAGCGAGAGTTGGTCGTGTCTCCTGGTAGCGAGCTTGTGTTCGTTGACTCTGGTTGACAGTTTCCTCCCTGTTTGTCCCACATAGTGTTTCTCACAATCCTTGCATTGAATTTTGTAGATTACATTTGTCTTCTCCATCGCATTAGTTATCCCCTTTGGTTTTGATAGTGCCCTTCGCAGCGTGTCCGTCGGTCTGTGGGCAACTCTTATGGCATGCTGTCGTAGTATCCTTGCGGTCATCTCCGAAATGTTTTTGATGTACGGCAGTGTGATTGTTTTGCTTGTGCTTCCGGTTGTCGAGTTGGTTGAATTGCATTTCCTCAGCGATCTCCAGACGAAATTCCTTGGGTAACCGTTCCTTTGAAAGATTTTGTATAGGCGTTTCTCTTCTTTTACCTTGGATTCTACTGTGTTGCAGTGTGTTTCAATTCGCTTGAATAGTGTCCGAATGCAGCTCTGTTTGTGACAGTTCGGATGGTTGCTGTGGTAGTTCAGAATTTGATCCGTGTGCGTAGCCTTTCTGTAGACTTCTGTCTGCATTTGTCCATTTGGTAACCTTGTGACGAGGACATCTAAAACCGCCAGCTTGTTGTTGTTTTCCTCTTCCATCGTGAACTTGATGTCATCGGAGACACTGTTTATCAATTGGATTGCTCGTTGTAGTTCACTCTTTTTGATGATGACAAAGGTATCGTCTACATAACGTATCCACAGTTTTGGGTTGATATCTGGTAACACGATCCTCTCCAGTTTCTGCATTGCAATCTCGGCGATGAACCCTGAAATTGGGGAACCCATTGGTGCTCCTTTCAGTTGTTCGTAGTATTCACCGTTGAATTCGAAGTACGTGGTCAAACAGAGGTTGAGCAGTTCACAGATGTCTTCTTTTCTTAGAGATCCGCTGGGAAGTCCATGACTGTCCAGTAGTTCAGCGACTGTTGTCTTTGCGGAATGGAGGTCCACTGATGTGAACAGTGAGCTGACATCAAATGAGACCATTGTTTCGTCCTCTTCTATTGTCACGTTCTTTAGTTTATCCAAGAATTGTTGTGCGTTTTTGATTGAGTGTTGCGATCCATTGATGAGATACTTAACCCTTCTCCATAGCTCCTTTGCAAGGTTGTAGGTTGGTGTGCCTGGAAGTGACACAATTGGCCGTAGTGGTGTGGTCTCCTTGTGTACTTTCGGAAGTCCGTAGAAGCGTGGGGTGTTGGATTCCTTGGCTCTCATTCGCCAATATTCTTCGGTTGTGATGTTTTGGAGGTCCTTCAGTCGCTTCAGGCATTTATTGATTTTGTTCGCAAGTTTTTTGGTTTGGTCCTCCTCCAGACGGCGATACGTGGTAGTGTCGTTGAGCAGAGCTTTTGCTTTGTCTACATAGTCCGATTTGTCCATGATAACGGTCATGCGTCCTTTGTCCGCAGGTAGGATGATGATCGTTTCATCTTTCTTCAAATTTTTCAATGCTTCCTTTTCCTTGTTTGGGAGAAGGTTGAGGGTTCTGTTTCGTGTGATGGCCGGTGCTACAGTTTGACGGAGTTGTTGTTGAGTATTCTCATCCAGTTCGGTGGATTTCATTGCTGCCTCCAGGCTGGCCAAAAACTCCAGATTGGTGGCATCTTTGAAATTAAAGTTAAGCCCTTTAACAAGAACGTCCTGTTCTTGTACAGTCAATTGTTTACTCGAGAGATTCTTGATCCATGCTCTATTGTTGGCGGTGATGGTATCATTTTTGTTGTTTCTGACCAGTCTTGAAAACTTGGTTTCTAGGATAGTTCTCTTCTTTTCCGCAGCAAATCAATTGCAAATCAATTGCCAAGCTCGGCGAACAGATCAACAGCCACCTGATCAATTACCAACTAATGCACCCGAGCTACCAATATTCCAACAAATTACCGTATACACCTTTCCTGCTCACTGAATGAACTGGGGCTAGTTGTGCTCCGGCTCTGCTGAGTATTCCAATGAGACGGTCTGGAAGGCTGTTCTGCAGCAGGGTTTTCGTCATGAATTTTGCATTATTTGTTTCAGTCTGTACAGCCTCCACGCTCTGTAGAATAAATTCTTCATAAACCCGAGCTTATCAGCCATTAGGAAGTGAGTAAAGAACTGTAAAAATTGGCCACTCCATGTATCCTTGTGGCAGATAGAACGCTGCAGCGACCCGTCAGTGAAAGTACAAACAAGTATGTCCAGTAAATCTGGGTTGTCATTCGATTCACACTCAAACGCAACACAGGGGTTATAGTGGGTGGAAGTAAAGTTCTAGGGGGGGGGGGCGAGTGAAAATGCCCTATCAATAATAACGAAAATGTCAATAACAAGCCTCCCATACGGAAGAGTTTGAAGTTTCATTGAAATTGCTTTGTCCATTTACGTCCATAAGTATATTTGCCAGTGCTGGATCTAAAGCACTGCCCATAGTAGCATCATCGACTTCTTTGTATTCGTGCTCTACGTATTCGAATCTAATGTTGTCTGTACAGAGTAAAATCAGACCTCTAATACAGTCAGTAGGAATCCCTAGATCCCAGCCGACATGGGCTGCTTTCAAAAGACTACAGTACCTTGCAAAATCATTCAGAAAATCCCACAATGAATATTTGCTAGCGGAGAATAAGCTTTTGACCACTTCCAGCATCACGTGGCAGCCATTTCACCGCGCAAGATTTATTAAACCTTCATCGAATTGTATTTTGCGTAAACTTCAGTTATCCAATGACAGAGTGAAATGTACCGGAAATCTACATAGACACAAAGAATCACTTTTCTGTATCCTGTCTTCTTCTGTTTGGCAAACAGAGTCTTTGTAGCACGGGAAGAATTAGAGGACTGCACCGCTCCAGCGAACGGAGATGTGAGTGAACGTTTGGCAACGAGCCAGAATTATCAGAGCAACAAGAGTGGCTTATAATGATGTATTTGGAACATGTACAACCCATGTCCACATCATAGAAAACACTGTTGTCCATTGGAAACCCTTAGTGGTAAAGTCACGCGAGGGAACGCGATGTCATCATACCCGCAGATCCAAGCGGCTACAATCAAAGGGAGTATTGCGAAATCGTCTTACTTTCTAACCCGAGGGCTAAACTGCACTTTGTCTGTCAGGTAGTACTGGGTGCGGTTTGCGGTGTATTCTGATGGATGGTATCAATTTTATCGGTTTACCTAAATATCTCTTGAAGATACGAGCATATTGACGCTTTTTTTGTTTGCAAGAAGAAAGGGGGGTTTTCTATTTCCACTCTGTTAATATGTTTTCTTTCCACCTTTTTAAGGTAGCAAGGTATCGATAATTACTACAACTAACACAATACATGTATACTTAATAAAGCCACCAAGTGACAAATATTCTACGATAGTCAGCTCTAGCATGAATATTGATATCCAAGTCCATGAGCTAAATCAGAAGCACTCTTAAGGTGGAACCCCAGCTGAAGGCTGTCTTTTGTATTTTTCATCGTGTTCACTGTTCCGAGTGTTTGGCACTGGAGTTGTTTACTGCTTCATACTGATCGACGACTGGTTGGACAGACAGTGTGAGGTTTGAAAGCCATTACGGGAATTTGATAGAAGTGCGAGCATCTGCTACCTCTTCATTATTTAGTCGTTTCCAGGATGTGAAATGAGTTGTTAGAGGTTAAACCGGATAATATCATAAATATTGAGTTAGGCAACCTGAAGAAAACATGTGGTGATATATTGATTCTTCCTTCAGGTTCATGGGAGTTTTACGTCGCTATTTGTTGTATCTGTCAGTCAAATCCGTTGCAAGTTATGCGCACACAGCGTTGTGTAACGAAAATAGCTGCTGGAAGATGACGCTTATTTTGCCTAGTCAGCCAGATTGTTCCGACTACACCATACGTTAGAAAACGCATATAGGCCCTCACCCACGCATACGCATCTAGAGGTGGTCCGAGCACTCGCGCGAGGAGCTAAGACACCACACAGTCTTTCATCATACCTGACAGTTGCACCGAAAACTACTCGTTATTTGTAGTATTGCTAGACAACGTGTTCGTTAAATTGCGGGCTCTGAAACAAGCGCGATTAAATAGTTTTGCTTCACACTGAGGCTGCGCTGTAACTTTTTTTGTTGCGCGATCAAAACTAAATCAACACTTTAGTGACCTAACTCATTATTGACCCTTACAGTCATGTCACTTGATCCTTCGGGGGCACAGATACAAAGAAACTGGCTAATTCCGATGCCGAACTGAATCGGTAGGTCTGGAGCAACTCCAGTTGACACCACTAAGAAACCAAACACACTTTTCCGACGTTTAGTTCAACAGAACAGCTGTCAGTTTACTGAAATGAATGGTGCTGCAGGGAGGACGACAGAACCTAGTGTGACAGCTTATCGACTCATGAAGCCAGGGAAGTTGATTTATGATACATGTACATTTGAAATTGTCCAGATGAACGATAATACAAGAACTACGCAGATTTTGGACGAACAAGCTGTTGCGAAATCTAATCTGTGCACCAAAATCCCTGAAAGGTGGTACTTGAAATGCAAACACTTATAAGCCTACTCAACTCAGCTCGCACTGGGGCTTAACAGGGTTTTTGTGCATTGGAGCTTGGTGTACATCACTGCTCATTGGGACCAAAAACGCAGGTATGATGGACAGAACAGATAACGGTGACGCATTCAACGTGAACCTTCATTGTTCTCTTGCTGAAAGGCTCTGAGTAGCCCAAAAATATTTTCTTCCATTTTAGCTCGATGAACTAAAGAAATGAACCGGCAGGTATGGCCACACCGGTCGAGGAGAAGGTGCATTCGTTAGACCTATATCCTTTACCAGCTGGGTAGTGGGTGAAAGAATGAGCTTTGGTGCTCGGACTATTATGTAGGCAGCTTTAGATTTTGGGTATTCCGAGTGACACTGTGGATCAATGACTTGAAGTCCAGTAGAGCCTAATGCACTTTCAATAAAGCTTTTACTCAGCGACAATTCGCCCTCAATTTTGTGTGTCTTATCTTTCCCCCAAGGGCATCTAGAGCAGTTTTGTTACATCGATTCGTTCTCCAAAGCATCAGTGCCTATTCCCTTTGCTGTCAATAAATGTCACTTTTTGTGTGGCACTGAACGCTGCCATGTCACGCAAGACACAGCTAGTTTCTTGAACGTTAGAACTGTAACTGAATTGAACAATAGCCCTTACTCTTTTAGTGCTTGAAAGGTGACGTCACGGCTGCTTCACGTGTGGATTACCAGATGGCAATCACAATGGCTGTGGACCGTTGGTTATAAAATATGGCAAAGAGTTCAGTCAAAACCTAAAAATTCTCCGAGTTGCGTTTTATATAATCCATAGTTCAGTAAAGAAGCTTTACACACTTGGGAGCACTAAATAAGCTAAGCACACATTTTCATCTAGATAGTATGCTGCTTACAGTGTTGATGAAGATGTTTGGAGAGCCAAAAACTGAAGCTTACCAGGTAAGCGCGCCAGTAAGACAGGTACGTCGCTGATGACTTCCTTTAATAAAAATGCAGCGCTGTGTCCGCGTGAGAGACATTACGGAGTGCAATAAGTATTCGAGGCATTTGACGTCATGTACTTTTTAAAAGGCCATTGAAATATGTACTAGCCCAGTGAAGTCGTTGCTGAGAAAGATTGGTCTGGGGAGGTTTACAGGGTACAGGTTATCTTACTCTGGCCTTGGTTCTTGAGGGTGAATATAGCTGAATATAATAGTGCGTTTGTTCTTTAATTTTAGATGGTCAATAGCCTGTCTAACGATGTGGAAACGAATGTGCCTCCATGTTTCCCTCTACTGTTGCGGGAATTCGTACGTAAGAGTTTCAACAAGAATTGTGCTAAATAGTTCAAATATGTTTCTATGGAGAGATGACTACAGTAAAGTAAACTTACTGCTGAAGGGTTTCATTGTAGAATTATTCAGCTACTTTGAAGGCAACAAAAGTGGAGTTATTGCTCCGTGACTTGGAGGAGATTTGAAGATTGTGGTGCATAAGCAGCCCTCAACGATGGGGTGAAAAAGCTTCAAGTCGATCAGAAACGATATCAGGGGAAGCTGATTTACGTTTCATGAGAAATAATAGTAAAGCAACAGACAGCCCGTGTAGATGAGTACATTAACGTTTGCTGGAAGAAGCTTTTCTTTGCTATCCCCTCCGGTAACTTGGAATTACTTATTTCCTTACATTATGAAAGCCGCTGGGCCTAAAAATGACCGCTTGAGTATAGCGGATGGAATCTCTCTCATTAAGGATGTGACCTTCATGGCAGGTCTGAAAACACTCGCTTATGTATGTATTCATATTTGTTTTAGTGAATAAGGTGTTTTACGGATTTGTACAAACGTAAGGAGTAGGGTACCTTTGATATTTATCTGCTATTGCCGTAATCGCACTAAAAACAGGGTACTAATAGGGTTTCTGTATGCCTGCCGCTTAGTGCCTCCTACCAATTACTAAGTTAATGCAGTCTGTCTGCCACGCTGCAGTTATCGATTATTCACTAGAAAATTTTGGCGAATCGGTTCAAGCAGAACTCAAGTACAATGGTAGAGAGCAATCATGCTCTCATGTTAACATCCTGAGGAACAGCTAATTATGGTCATCCGCGGCTTTGTGAGTGGGGTGTGACCTACCTCATTCACCAGTTGAATGGGACCTCAAGTCGCACCGTGAAAAAAGCTTGTTGCTCCCTATCATTCTGCTTCTTCTTGCTTGTTACTTGGGTACGTTTACAAGTTGATAACTTGAATACAGAAGCGTGTCGACGCAAGCAATCCATTTACAGGACCTTTTAACTCCCTGATAAAAGCCAAACACGAAGCCTTGAGCAGGACAATCGATTTGTCGTTCATTATGTGTCCTGTTCATTTGATATTCAGTGACACGGTTTGACGGGTTTCAGCAGCTTTTGATAATATTGTTAAAATATTAATTTTTAACCACGTTTTGGGTGATACTGCACAAAGAAACTCAGTTAAAACCCATATACTATGGTACCGCCGATGTTTTTTTCGAATGTCTTGTTTGAAGCCGTTGTGCTCTGAACATAAATGAAGCTATCTGGGAAAAACTAAATTATATGAAAATTTTGTAATAATCGTACAAATCGGTACTTAACTTTTTTGACCAGATCTGCAGTTGCGAACAGTAAATTCTGTTTCACTCGAGAGTGTATTCGTAATTCTGTGCGCCCAAACTGAAAAAAACCTTATGCGGATTTCGCATCACATCCGATGACTTTTCTCGATGTACTCAGTCGTATCAACTTGTGATCTAAAGTCACGGAGCCCGAACGAATTGAGAGCAATTACGAACCGGTTCGCGAAGTTCTGTATGGAAGAACGTATCCAGCTCAAAGACTTTGCGACTTCAATCAACGAGCGCGAGACATTTTCCAAACAGCCTAACTTACCAGACAAGCACACTAATAGACAATTTCTTGTACGATATTTCCCAAGCAACCAGGGTTGTAAATTCATAATGTTTTGTAAGCAACTCTTGGTGAAGCGCTCCTTAAAGTGTTAAACTTGGACCCACAATTTTCTCCACAAGGGACAAAAAGGCGAACCAGCTGAAACAGAAGCTCAGTTTGAAGGCCTATTCAAATGGGCTATTTAGCTATCCTGCACGGCATGTGATACCCCAGATAGAGTCAAGACATAGGTTGTCAGTGCTTGCTATCAAAACAGGCGAAGCTTTGCTACGCCTAAACGTTCAGAGGCACTGAATAACCTGTGGGTTAGAGTAGACGTCCTATTAGCCCAATCGGAATGATGTTATGGGATATTCTCTCCCAAAAAGATTGGCTAAATAGAAAATATACTCAGATTCTCTCTTGAAGATGAAGTTTTTTTTGGACCATCAGGACCGTTCGGCGCTTCCAAAGAACAAAGGTTAGGCCACCAATACGATTTAAGATTTCGATAAATACACTCATTTGCATATCAATTTGGTTTTGACGGGTGACTCCCGCGGAACCCACTTGAATCTCTCGTTTATCATGCTGTCAAGCAACTTAATGTGCAGCACCAGACCGCTTCAGGTTTCAGTTGGCACGACATTCGAGATATCGCGATACATTGTATAGACGTAGTGCACTACTCATAAAGTTGCTGAAAACTCTTCCATAGCCCACGACCTGTTCCGTCCTTCTTGGAGCTCATCAAGCAGGCGCAGTCTCCGAGTTTCCGTCGACATTATGTTCTACTTGAGCCCAAATTGGATAGAGTTCGACAAATACACTCATGTACGTATCAATTTCGTTTTGACGGGAGACTCACCCAGCGGAGTCTCCAGTTTGTCCTGTTGAGCCCCAAGAAGAGCGAAACCTTTCGTGGGCTGTCGAAGAGTTTTCAGCAACCCAATGGTTAGTGTTTTACGTTTATACAAGACTTAGGACTATTTTAGACACCGAACCGGAAGTTCCCCTCATTTACGGGCAAACCAAGATTCATAAACCGAACTGACCGTTGTGCCTTATTAGTGATATCAAAAACCCTCCGTATCGTGTAAGTGCACAATGATTTAAATAGATGGTCCAGTTAGTCAGAAAGCAAATGTGCATGCACAGTCTACGCAAAAATTTCAAGTTCTTTGATTGTGCACATCGTTTGCAACTGAGCTACAAATTTATGTGCTCCCTGATCACGACTTAGCTAATTCATCTTGTTTGAGGTGACTGCCTGATCGGGAAGGGATAGCCAAAAGTCACATGCAAAACTCCAAAAATATCTCAGTCGGACAAAATTTAAACAGCGCATTTAACTCCCATGAAGCCTGCTTACGTACACCAGTGGTTAATAAACACCAAGTCTTCTGAATCTGTCACTCTTCGCCCAGTAGCTTTCCATTCATTGCACTGAGGCTGAGAGCTGGCTTGTACCCACCTGCCTGGCACAAATCTAAAGGATAGATAACTAGTCCACGATCCGTAGACGATACTCTGGTCCAATGTTATCGCGTATTCCACAAATTATTTATATCTCAGGACTCGAAGAAGGCTCCTTGTTTACCGTCCTGCGCTGGACCCAGTGCAATCGCAAACCAATTGATCGATGCGACCTCGAAATCAACTAGGTCAATTGTTCAGAGTGATTTGTTGGGTCCCCTCTAAGGGTTCAAATGGTATTTATGACACTCAAAGGGACAAACAGTTGCAACCAGGCAGCGTCATCTATTTGCTTGTCACCGGAAGAGAAATACGAAGCCTGGCTAGCCAATGAATCTTTCTGGAGGAAGCCCGAAGACTCCACTTGAGTGCCAGTTGCTACTAATCTTTAGCGAGTAAAGTTACACTTGGTCTCCTCTCAGCCTTGAAAACCACTTATTACGATACCTGTTGGATGAGATTTTAAGGAAAGTACTCGTCGCAACCATTGTTATCCGAAAGAAAGAGATAAAGTGCCAGAACTACTAGCACCTTTTAAGCCGAGTTCGACCATCAGATAACCCAAAGTTCGTTTGTACGAATAAAGATGGTTGGTGAGGACAAGTGTTTGGATGCAGCCGGAAAATCCTCCTGTTAGATAGTCTATATAAATGCTTGAATGAAGCTTATATGCAGAAACACATCTCTGAGAAGCATTCTTCTTCAAAGAAGTGGTGACTGACGTCTTATTTGAAGTTACTGGTGACAGACCACGGATTCCTATAATCCAGATGTCCAGCTAGTCTGTCCTCTACTGATTCTTCGGAAACTCTAGCCCTCTACGTCAGATTCACTAGAAATATTCTTTATATAGCAGAGCATACGCAAGCAAGTCTTAAATGGCAGTCTGTTTGTAATAGAATGGTAAATTCCGGAAGCGCAGAAAGATATGCGAGTTAGGGCAGGCAGTTCACAATTTAGCAACTTTTTCCGTACCGTTCTGGCTAAGATGCACATGAGTTCATTGCCGTAATCCTAAAACAGAAGACAAACCGACATAACCGGACACTAGTTTTTTGACATGCTGGAAAACGGTGAACGGTAAAAGAGTGTTTCGCCCAGTAGTCTCAACATCTGCGACACTTTTCACTAACTGGAAAGTGACGTCTGCATTGCCTGTCCCCAGTACAGACAGCAAACAAGGGAAATTCAAAATCCCGTAAACTGTCCTATAGAAATTTTATGTTTATTTGAACTGACATTTAACTAACTATCCATCCACCAGAGCACGTTCTCAAACTTTCTAGCTCACTGGAATGCACTTGGACAGCGGCTTATCATGGGTATGCCCCATCGAGCTTTACTTGCACATTGATCTGGTATGATGCGTCGCCATAAAATGGAGTGTTACTTTTTTCATAACTTTATGTTTCATTATCACATCTTCATAGCTAACTAAACATCTCTGACATTCACTGAAGTTAATACTCTTTTACTAAAATTATTCAGAAGGAGCCTAATCAAAGGAGATGGACGAACACGCTGAATTCTTGTTAATTCTTGTGTTTTCGAGCAAGCGATGACTACTGGTCGAAAGAACATAACAATTTCTGTGCCCCTACCACAGCGATTCAGCAGCACATCAGCTAAGTATGTGAACGACCGATCCACTTTTTAGGGGTGTATCTGATGTCTACTGGTTCTGTGGCTGACAACAGCCCGATTCCTGTATCTTCTAAGAGTTCCACGTGATAATTCATGGCAATACGCCCTGAAATTTCACTATGAATGTAATCCCACCTGTACCTGGTATTTTGTGTGCAAAAAATTCAAGACTACCCATGGGTAAAGTTCTGCATCGAAGGCGTGACAACCGGTGCTTTTTGAATCATGTTAATGGCTGGTCCTTGGACCTGGCATCCGATAAGCGTTACCTAAAGTCAGCAAAATGGTGAGTTGACTGACGCACCAGTGAAAAGATTAGCCGTGAATAAGACTCATTTAGATAAGCACAAGGAATTATTCCTCAGGTAAACTTATATGTTTAGACTGAAAACTTGATGACCCAATTGGAAATGCGCCGTCTAGTTTGTACAGAGTTGTAAGCTGTTACATAGTTGGTTAGATCAGAGGTTTAGCTTGACAAGTTTGCTGCGCGCTGGTGGCAAGGGGTCATAGTGGTTTTGTGTTTGTTCAATATCATTTAGTTGATCAACGAAAACAAAAGCATTTACTAGCTAATATGTTGCAGATAGGTTCAGAGGACGCTCAGGTGAACTGAAAAAAATGTGCGCTAGTAATGACCCACTTTTCCCTGTGTGTTGAATGGTACTGTGGAAGTGATGGAAAAATTCCCGTATGCAGACCCAGATAGTGTACAAATTTATTTAGAAAATTTCAGATCTTCTACTTCCCGACATTTAATTGCCGGTATTCTTTATCAAAACAGTTTTGTTTGCCATGTCAATCAAGACAGATCAATTTTTGTCCTTTTTTGCTATTATTCTCCAGCGGTGCATTTGAGATATCCAGTCAGTTACTCCATGTGTTTCCAACCTTTAGTATGGACATGACGTTATGGTAAAGGCCAAGGACAGATTGAATCAATCAGGATGTAATCTTTCTGATGAGCTCTCAAGTGTGAAGGTGCATTGAACCAACGGTGCAAGACTAAGGGGCCAACCGTTGATTCTACCAGCAGGCAGAGTGCAAATCATCCAACGTTGCTAAGCGTTGCTGGGAATTGACAAAGCACACTTTAGTGATACTGAAGAATTTAGTCAGCATTCATGTTACGTCGAATCTTAGCTGTCACTGACCTACGATCACGATTGTGAGTCTAAATCTCGAAACGATCACTACCATCAATGTGTGGTGTATTTGGGCATGGTGACAGTACCATGGTACCAAAACAACTATTGTCACAATGCGCAAAAACCTTAGGCATACTTCACCGTCACGCCATTCTGAATAAGGATAGTGGTGCAGTGCACGAGAACTTGAGAGATGTCACAAAGCTTTTTGTTCAGACAAATTCCCTTAAACACTACACACTTTTATTATTCGCTGTACTAAACTGATAAGATTTACTGGTTCCAGTTCCTGGATGAGCATTTTAAAACGCAAATACTTTTATGTTAAACGGAATTACACAATGCGTATTCACTTACTACAAACGTATGGACAGATAGTCTCTCAAAAACAGAGATCTGCACTCAGAATTGGCTACATTTTCGAAATAGAAGCAGTAAACGGCTTCACGTTCTCCGAACGTCGTGTATGCGATCGATGGGTAGATGAGACCATTGCGGTAAACCACTGACAGAAAACTTTCCGAAGACACCCTAGTTACTAAAGCTCAATAGTGGGAAAGTATGGGTGAATAACGACAGCAGTAACTTCGTTCATGTAGGCTGCAGAAACTCGACAATCAGTGACCCTTCCAAACAACCCAACTGTATGCTTAAGCAGCAACCATAAAAACTGAATAGCTGGTAAGTGTAACCGCCAAGTCACAAATCTATCTACAAGCACAACACGCAGAAAGGTAGATGGACAAGGTACTTTTCGGCTTTGCGTCAGTTCCAATGCCCAGTGACTACAATCACTTACAATAGATTCCTTCAACAAAACCAGTCACAAGAGCGTGTTTAACTAGTCATCATTAAGTTCTGTTTCTGTGTTGAGGGAAATAGCTTAAGCAGCTTTAGGTACCCACATTACCTACATACATGATAGTGACAGTGTTATTGTGTATCTCCATTTCGTCACACAAATCACACCATCCTTATGACATACGATTCGGACTGCTGTATTGAACGGCCAGCTATATGAAAATGCGACCAAAGAAGGTCAGTGTCCGAATCAGTCAGATTCCTTTTAGTCCTATCAACACTGACACATCTTTGCCTGTACGACTAAGAACAATTCTTCATGGTGAAATGATCAAAGCAAAAAATGTCTGGTTGTGTTGTCCTACACCTGTCAGTCGCACATGCACGGGGTGCCAGAATACTATCATGAACAGCTTATATGCATGCAATCATGCTTGAGCTGATCCAAGCCTATTCCTACCACCCTGGTGGATAAGAGAGCTTTCCTTCCCATATTATCAGCATACTCCCAAGAACTCCCCTTCAAAACGCTCATATTTTGCGTCCTCTTACGGTGGCGCTTGTACGATAGATGAGCTAAAAGCGTTATTGAAGGAGCTCTCATATTTAGTCTAAGCCGATCAGCACTTAAGCTCTGTCGGGTTGGGTTGGCAGGCCATCTTGCAGCTTAGTGAACTCCATCAAGGTACGTGCAGTTTGATTACTATCTGCTCTGGTTACCAGAAGACAGTTGCTTAGTTTGTCATATAAGTCAAAATTTGTTAGGGATACGGCAACCATGAAATAGTCAGATAGTTGCTCCAATTTTCCACGATTCTTTACCCAAGAGCCTTGTCATGTCACTAATAATAGTCTCCTTGCTTTCAAAAGCTGTTATTAATCTTGCTCAAAGCAACCTACTTTGTTTTTGTTTTGATTTTCACTCATCTGGTGGTTGAAGTCGGACCGACCGTCAAATGTCAGTACTGAAAGCTCCAACAGCCCGAAGCACTTGGGAGTATTGCAAAGTGCGTGGCAGTATTCAGGTTCCTAGAAAATTCCACCATTTGTGGTAAACCAAGTCAAACCGTCTAAATTTATGTACAAATGAGGTCGGTGGTGGCCTTTTTTGCACTTCGACAAACAAATCTGGCTACATCTACCTGGTGAGTGTCAATCAGGACGTAAGTGCCTTACACATTTGGCAGCCTGGAATGATGTTTTTGACACAGCACAGGAAATTAATGCCGCATTTAGATTTCGACACGGACTACAGCATGTTTCAAAAAGTGCGAGATCCACAGAAAGCTCACACGAATCACGGAAACGTTTGTCTCTTTGCCACTGAAGTAGAAATGAACTCTGATTAACACTAACGGACTCATGAGGCAATTCTGCACTGAGGATACGCTGACATGCCGCGTTAACGCCTGGTGCTATTCAGCAACCATGCAAATCTGCCGCTAATTGTCGGCAAATGAAAACCCGTCCGAACTACTCACCAATTTTTACTTAAGTTAACCTGTCCGTTGTCGTCAGTGGGAGAATTCCAACATCATACTGCATAGTTTATCGAATTTGACCTGTGCTTGAAGTTTCTCGGAGATCGTCCTAAGTCATTAGTACTTCAAGCGAAATGACGTATTCCAAATTGTAGCTTCAACATTAACTACAGGAGAAAATTGAGCGCAAACTTAATTGGTGCGGCGAGAAATTCACTTCAGCCAGCGGGCAGACAGACAGTCATTTTTAATCTTCTGGAGGGTGTTAGTTCCAAATGACGTTGAATGGACAGTTCTATAGGTTAGTGCTTTCTCGTACGTTGCGTATAACCGAGGGTGTCAAAGAGAAGCACATACAAGCCTGAGCTTAACAGTCTAAATAAGAAGTCTTTTGAAAACGTTAGTGACTGCCGTCGACCTGGCTTAGAAATTCTTGTTTCTGTGGAGTACATCGGGCACAGTCTAATGTTGTTAGTAAACCTCACCATGGGGAATTCAAGGTATGTACCATCATCATTACTATCCACAGCATAATATCAGTTTTCAATACTGATGCTTTGCTGGCGTACATTCAGGTATGTGTACAGTCTAGGAATAAGCAAAAACAAATGGAAAGCGGTTTTGTCCCAAACTCCACAGTTGCGGCTACTAAGTGACACCAAGACTCTTCGGCCAGAGTGGGTGCACTTCAGACATCCTTGAATGGAACTGATTGCCTGACGTGCCTCCAAACCATCTTGATAGTTGATGTTTCCAAAGGTCCATTATTCTGTTGCTCCATCCAACAATAGGTTAGTATGAATCAGTTCCAATGAGAGCAGAAGAGCCAACAGTGAGCATAAGTGAAATTGGGATTCAGACAGTTTGCACATTCACTGATCAATTTGGAAGCCTTACCATTTACTAGGCTACATTTTACCTAATATTTTCTGTAAGGGTTTGTTCTTATCTGTCGGTGGTGCGTGGTTCAGAAGCCAGCAGTTGAAAACTGTGAAACACGTCCGATCCCAGTGTGCTCACCTGTAATTATCAGGTCCATTGCCTGAAGCGGCGGTTGCGGGGAGTTAAAGTAACCTATAAGGAATGCTCAACATCGACGCATTGTTAACAAATTTCACAGACATTTCAATGAAGGCAGTGATGGAACAATAATTTCAGATGGAAAGGAACTTATGTCGTTTTTTATTCCCGATAACACATTGAGGTGAGTATAGCCTCTCATATTCTGCGGCTAGAAACAAATTACAAAATTACTGACAGTTTTGGTCTCTCCATTATTTTTGCTGGTAATTCGCGCACTGAAAACCAATAAACAAAAGATGTCGGAAATAGCGCTTACCCTTCTAGAGAACCTCCTTCGAAAAGGCCTGTAGATGCTGTATTTTCTGTAAACTGATTTATTCGTGGAAGACTTTTAATGAAACTAATATTTCCCTGAAAATTGCAAGCATTCATGTGACTGGTTTTAATAAAGTGCGTACAACTTTATCTCACTAAATTTATGGCTAACATTGTTTTATACATAGGCTTAAGCTTACCAGACTCAGACTGCTAATCTCTCTACTCCGTTTGTACACATGTGCTCTCTTGAGAGCAGGTACCTTAATCTAACACCAAAGTGAACAGCGTAGAACAGTTGAAGGAGTGTTGCAACATCTCCCCTGTTTAACAAGGCCTTTTGAATAAACCCATTATACCAAGCAGCTTTTGAGAGAAAAGCTGGGTTTTTGTCATCTCTTAGTTACTGCTATGTATGATGTGTTATTTGAATAAGTGCGCAATATTTCCTGTCTACGGTCGCAGGTTTTGCTCAATTTGTTATTTCTTAACGCATTATTCTACCGACTTTTAAGTCAATTCTATGATCTTACAGACTATATTTGCCTGCAAATCGTCCCTAATATACTTCCTCATGACATCTGCAAACCCAAAAAATACTGTAAACTTTAATGTGCGCGCTGAAGCCGACGCCAGATTTAGGAGACAGTGCTGACGGTTGATCAGTCGCACCCAATCACCTAACCAGAGCCAGGATTAATATAGCTAGAACGTGGTTTTTACCCGTCTGTTAACTTTAAATCGCCTACAACTACTTTCCATAAGCCACTCTCAATACCTATTGCCCAAAAACAACCACTATTCATTGCCGTTTACCAATACTGAACAGCACGTCAAATCTTCAGTACAACTTAGGTTCATCTTTTCACGCTTCAGTTCAAAACCAAACAGTGACTATTGTTTCTGGTGCTGAGTTAGTTTTGAGTTCAGAGACCAGCCTACTATTTAATTCAATTGCAATTCTTGTTCAAAACAACAGTTGTTAAAAACACCATCATCAGTTGATATTTAAGACCTGCTTCTAATTATTTATAATTATATATATATATATTTATAGCTATATATTATATTAATATGTGGTTGATAGTGTGAGGAGATTTGGGAATTTCTGTGGAGATTTCGTCCTGTAAGTAAAACCAGTCTATGCTGAAAAGCTGAGAAGCACTGTACATCTGTTTCTGCATTGTGAGTCATCAACAGTGCGCATCTCACGAGACTCAAGAGAGTCCCGAACCCGCGACCTCCCGGCTACAAGTTTGAAATCCTAACCTTTCGGCCACGATCGGCGGATCAGCAGTGTGATTACCTCGTACCTAGACAGGATATAGCACTTCTCATCTTTCAACCACGGGATCCACGTTACGTTGTCACAAGTGTTGACGACTTTTCAGATGGAAGTTTCACTCACTGCTGATGATTCTCAATAAGGATGAAACACATGTACAGTGGTTATCGGCATTTCAGCATAGATTGGCTTCAAGTACAGAACGAAATATACATCAATATATATCAATATATATACATATACATAGCAGTGTGAGAAACACTTTACTATTCTGAATATAAATTCCTAAACACAGCCAAGTAATCTGGATTATTAAAACAGGATCCAGACTAGTGTGTTCTGATAGCCTCTGAGAGTTATCGCCTCACGTTATTTTCCAAAGTCTCAGAAAAATTCCCCGAAGCAGGTACGGATGGATGGTTGACACCCTGCTTCTCTTGCCAGAGTGCTGTGGTGCCAATATTAAAGTGTGTTTAATTCAATGTCACATTTATCGTCGCAGTCTCTGTTGCTTTCTGTGTGTGACTATCCGAAGTCGAATTCATCTTTTACCGAAAGGCATCCAAGTTGGCTAAACCTCACCAGTTTACTTTTACGAATTATTTTTACCTTTCTAAAAAGAAGTTAAAAGTGATAACGCCCGAGCTACATTGCACAACAATTTGAGCATTTCAAGAGCACACGTGTTGGCTCGTACTACCAACTTTCTGTTCATCGGAGGGCTGCTTCACAAGCTGAGATACCGTCGACTCAAGCGCTGAGTTTAGTCTTAAAGTTTTGGTCATGTTTTCTGTGTACGATTGAGCTTCTCACGTAATATAATCCAAATTTCATCTCATTTGATGTCGACTCAGGTCAATAACTCTTTGGTATATGGAAGAATGGAGCGCATGGCTCACAGTGGAATCCACAAACAAGGCACGAAAGAGACTGTCTTATTCTTCGGATATGGTTTACTAGACAAATGCATTGTGGATCACATATAAATTCGAAGGACATGTGTGACGAGCAGCATCTTTCTCAAAGTTCAGCTTGCAGGGCCTCTATTTGTCAGGTAGGGAGTCTACGGCAGCAAGCTTTTGAGAGCTTCTGAACCTAATCCAAAATATACCGACTAGCCTTGTAATTTATTCCAATCAAATTTATAAGTCTGATTAACCTACGGACATCAAA
The DNA here is from genome assembly GCA_004794785.1 of Opisthorchis felineus. NCBI lineage: Eukaryota > Metazoa > Platyhelminthes > Trematoda > Opisthorchiida > Opisthorchiidae > Opisthorchis > Opisthorchis felineus. Next base: position 514,861 of record SJOL01006427.1, on the reverse strand, counting down.
TAAAATTGTGAACTCTTAGGACCATAAGGCCAAACAGCACAGTAATGCAAAAAGTAAGTTATAGAATAGTAAGCTAACTGCTAATATTTTCAAATAGGACAGGCCAGCAAGCTTTTTAGGATAGATGCGGAAATACAAGTGATATATCAGAAAATATGGACGAATTTTTGCGTCAGAATTTTTAGCTTCACCAACAGGTGGTAGATTATTTCCGGTTAAAGAAATTTATCGCCATTTACGCCGGCCTGACATCCACAGTATTATGGTAGAAATTCAACCCACCATTTACTCACTGCCGATTGAAGACTAAGTGCGGACAACTACAGAGTCAAGTTCGGATCTCAGTTTTTTGGCTCAGGAATCACCGAAGTGGTTAGGCTTAAATTAATGTCTATCACAAACAATTATACTGCAACTGTGCAGGGAAAAGCGAATCGGAAAACCCGAGTGGCGTTGAAACACTAGTATATAAGGGAGTTTAAAACAAAAAAACATTTTTTTCCATCCCCCGGTAGGGAACTACATATGCCTTGCACTCTACCTGCTTTGAACGTTGTGTGGTTCATGTTCCGCAAATTAGACTCTGAATGGCTTCAAATGTGTTTCATGAAACCAAGAAAGGCCGTTGCAAAGGAGCAATTACAATTATTACAATTATTCGGTATGTCTCATCAACTGTTAAGGCATATTCAGAAGTAAGGTTAGGGCCGGATACCAGGGAGGTAATCTGACAGATAAGCTCACAGGTCAGTGTAAATATTACAGGAAGAAAAAGTCACCAGATCCTGGATCAGTATGTACACAAGTCATAGGTTGCAGACATGATTCAACGTCGGCCTTACGAATGCAATGCAAGACTATGCACAAAACCTCTAGTTATTCACAAAACTAACATCTGTAATATCGAATCACCACAGCTTCAGCAAATCCTAATAAGGCTTTGCTGTTCTGACGCGATTGCGCTGGACTGCTGTCTTATATTATTGAGTGCTGGCTTCCTTGGGGCATGCTCAGAAACCCTTGGAACAAACGGACCCTACGTTTATCCGGCCTACTTGCTACCGCAAGCGCAGTAAGAAATGTATATACGGGGGCATCCACAGAGTCTCGCTTGTGTTGATAGTCGTCGTAGTTTTGTTGGACAGTACTAAAGCTGCAGCATTGAATTCTCATTTGCAATTTGGACTCAGTGATTGCCACCTTCGTCGGTCATTCTAACCCAATTTGAACGTCCTTGTGATGAAAACACAGACTGTCTATTCTAGGTCTAATTAGAATAACGATTGATCAGAGCTCCTAACGACACCTGCTCAGCAGGGAACGGTCCAGAAGTTTGTGAACATATTTCGGTCCCTGTATTCACATACTCTCGGACATGTGAGTGTATGGTTAGCTTTCCAAAATCTTCCCTACAAAAATTGGAGTCCGGCAAGGATATCCAGTTTCTTCAATTTTCTTCAACTTCATCGTCGAGGAAATAATAAGGTGACCTCTGGAAGGTCTTCAAAACCTTAGTGTTCAAATGGATACTGGTGAGAACCTTGTCTTTTTGGGGCGCGCAGACGACATTGTCCTCATTTCTGAAGAGGAAGCCCAACCACAAGCACTGTTTAACAATCTGCCCGTTATCACAACATCTTTCGACATGCGCCCTGTACATTAGAAGTGCAAATTCGTGTCTCAGAACGTGCAGTCGATAAAGGTGCCCCATACAAATCCAAAGAAAAGCACTGGAGTTTGCGTGGAATTTCACATAACTCGGTGGTAGCTCTCGGCATTAGCTTCGACGGAAGTATGTCTGATAGTCAGTGAATGAATCTCAACGGCAGAATCACGTTTGCTAATTTGTGTCAATGTGGTATCAAAAAGGCATATTAATTGGTCTCAAGAGTTGCGTATGCCCGACAGTAAGGGGGGACAGTAAGGGGGGCAATAAGGGTTTCTAGATCTGGTCCCTGCATAAAGATGCTGTGAAGCGTCTCTAGATTTTTGACCACCGTTTCCTCAAAAGCATTGCTGGTGTCAGATGGTGTCAAGGAATTTGGAACCAGGTAATTAGAAAACGGGTGTTTAGTTGTGCATCAGGTATTTCAATCTGAGAAAACAGAGAGCACCATTAACTACAGTGGCTCCTCCATGTGCTACGCATGCCGAAACACTGTCTATCAAGATGGGTGTTGTTTTCCTTGTCTGCTTCAGAGTATAGAGAACCGCGCGGTGGACGGCTATGACTTGGTAGAAAGGTGTATTTGTTGCAGTACACCTTCCAGGATGGGATCGCAATGACACCCTTTTGATTGACTGGAGGCCTGATCAATATCAGTGGCTTTTGTACTTTCAGCTTCTTATATCGTTTGAGTGAACTTTTGAAGGTGTATGCGTCCGAGAATGCATGCGGTCGGCCACCGCCATGTCCCTTTTTCACCCACTCGTTTTCTTGCTTTTCACTTTAAGTCTTTAGGTATAATTAAGTAAACCTTGTTGTTATACCGCAGTGAAACAACACTGACAAAGCTAATGTTGCTGTCTCTGCTAATGAGGATTAATAACGATCTTCGTTTACGTTAAAAAATGTAGTTGCATTATTTTATGTTTTTCTTGGACAATTTTAATCAGTTTGAAGATAGTGAGCCTGAAATCCGTTTCTTCTTATGACCCCACAAGACGAAGACGACTATGCTGGGCTGGCTGATACATAAATGTTTCTCAGAATACCAGTGCTCAGTTATTAATTTCCCCAGGTGTCAAAATCTAAGTTCAGGTCTTGAGTCACCAAAGTTTTGAGGAGCAGAACGTGGATATTTCAGCGAATGTGAAAACAGAAAAATGAGACTGATTTTGGCAAAAAACAATGATCATTCTGAAAGTACGAACCCACGCATTCATAGTGATGCCATTTTCACACATTCCTCAAGTATACAGGTTCTGTGGATTTGTTCAATATTACGAAGTTTCGTGGGTCATAAACAGGTGCGTTGGCCTAATCTTTCACTGCTTATATTGATTTTTCCATAAGTGGGTGATGTTCCTATTACTAGGAAGAAAATAATTGTAACTAAGTCCTAAGTTATATTTTTAGTATGTTCCCGCAGTCCACCCTTTGACAGAGTGCATCAAAACGTAAAACGAACATACCGAATTGATTTGACGGGAAACTAACGCCTAACGAACAAACTTTCGATTTAAGGCCAGCTAGGATTGATTTTGGGGCATACTGCTCTCAGTTAGCCACACGATGATTTTTTCGCAGTAAAGGTGGGAGAATCCGGCCTTCCTGAGTATATTTTCTCGTACAAGAAAAGCAATGACTGTACCTTTATTGGACATAGAGATATGAAGACAAATAAAGAAAAACGTCTAGGTTGACGCAACGTTTTGGTTAGGTTTTAATTCTGGTTGATACTTTAGTCTCACAAGTTGATTTCACTGAGTTGTTTCAAAATATTATCATGAGTCTACCCAACCGTTTCCAGCATCAGATTGCGTGTACTGGTGTACTGTTGGAGAGGGGACACTTGTGTAGGTCTCTCATGGTAGACTCCCTCAGTAACAGAACAGTTAAATTGCTCTTCTTATAAGTAAACAGGGCTAACACTTAAATATCTCGAATTTTCACGTATCCACCCAAACCAAGTGTGGTATCAGGCAGCTAAAGGTATATAGATATATTTGGGAAATATCTACCGTTTTTGTCGAGCAAACCCAGATAACTCCGATATGACTTTTCTACTGATAAATTATTCAAACTTGAAGTCTAGAGACCTTGCTTAACAACCTCCTTCCCAAGAGAGGGTAGGTCACTGTTGCCTTCAAAATTTTTTATGTTTTGTTTTGTACCGTTTAAGTACATTTGGACTAAATAGCGAACATATGACTAGAGTTTGCCTCGTTTAGGTAGAATAACTCATGGAACCGACGACGCAGGCTGTAGCAGACACGTGAGATTTAACGCCCAGTTCTCTCAGATAGGTAACTTATCATACACTACCGGAATTTTTGTCAATTTTCAGTGCTGCCAAAAATGTACTGGTGACATACAACGTTGTAAAATGCCTTCGGGATAAACTTACTAGAACCAGAAAAAAACGTAGTATCACGAGAGTTTTCCGTACTGGTTTTAGCAGTAGGAGATATTATGTGCTCCTTAATTATGTGGCCACTGGAAAGTATTTAAAACTGAGTATACAGTGGATTTTTGGAACAATGGGCCCGTTCAAATGAGTTCCTCACCCAGAAGACATGGTACAAAATAAAAAATATCTTACTTTATTCTATCCGGCTTCTATACCGACCACTGTTTACTTGATCGGAAACCGAGCTTTGTGTCTGGGGCAGAGAAAAATGCTTAACAGAACTTTCGGCCTTTACGTTTTTCCAAAAAACTCAAGACTGTGTTGAAGTTAGATATAATTTGCCAAGGCTTATTTGGCACACAGTCATAGTGATTTTTGTCAATGAGAAACAGTCGATCCTCAGCCAAGGAAATTAGTATGGAAAGCTGATACTCAGTCCACAGTCCTCAGAATAAAATCGTCCGATTGTTGGTCGCGACCACGAAGTCTGCCACATTGTTCGGTAAGCTTTTTGCAGATGTTCATTCGGGGACTCATTTTCGAGTCCGTTACCCATAGTGTGACGATTAGTCCTGAAAAATACATTTTCAAGAAACGTATGAAACACACATTTGAAAAGGCACACCTCAATGTCGTATGACAGACATTTTTGAGGATTTAAGGCATATATAATCAACAAGACAGGTACTCAAGTTCAACAGGTAGTGAGCAGATATCATGATTTTACCATTCACTTACCTGCAGCCACCAGAGCAAAACACGCTGAAAACTGGACCACGTAGGTCTGCTCGGGGAGGAACGTTTGGAAAATACCACACAACAAACTTCCCACAGACTAGATAAAGATAGATAGATAGATAGATAAAGAGATAAGGGAGATGATATAGGACCCACAAAACGAGGAAAACCAAGCACATGTATTGATCACTTACAAATGCACTGTACACGACCCCGTAGTTCGTCGCAACGTTCTTCTGACCAAATAATGTCGCGGTTGCCGATGGCATGATGGTGAGCATACCGCTCAAAGTGAACCACAGTAGACAAACCCAAATGACGTACAGAACCCGGAGGGCTGTTTCGCCGGCAAGATATAAGTGGGGAAACGTGACCAAGACGGCCGCCCAAATCGACAATAAGATGCACAGAGGGAGCTAAATCAGATGAACAGAAAAATGCAAATCAGTATCCTCCTACTAATCATTCATGTTTGGCTTACGAAAAAAGAAGCATCATTTGCTGATGGAAAACACTTTTTCAAATTCATTTATGATTAACGAAACTCAAAAGCAGCTTGACTAAATTCCCGGCACGGTTCAACATATGTTGCATCAATACCTTTGCCTTGATTCCAACTCCAATCAATTCATTTGCTCATAATGTTGGACGAACGGCTTTTCTTCGCTTTCAGATTTTCGGCTAATTAAGTTTTTTTAATCTATACCGAGTTTTGTCCATAGTCTACCATCTGAGAATCAGTTGCACAGTGCACCTCCTGCGAGTGCCCAAAATTATTGACGACCACTCCCTCCTTGATAGCTTAAGAATCCCAAACTACCCCACAAGAAGCGAGTCTGAACCCTCATGTACCACATTTAAAGTATAGTACGGAGTTTGCTTGCTTAAGGAAAGTGAAATACCAAACTTGCATTCAATCATGGTAATTAAAGTCCAGTAGCACTTGCCGTGTGTAAAAATAGATGAATTCTTCCTGACCACGTGAAATAGTTACTTCATTGATCCGGATGGGTATTTTATTGTTTTTTGTCCTCTCCAGTCCGTTTCACCCAAGGCAAGTCTAATGAAATGGTCGTTTCTGAAATAGGCTCAATTTCAACAATGAAAGAGGCTGTCAAAATTGATCAGGTGCTCCTTAATTGGTTGCATATGAGTGGATTTTACCTCGAAGTGAGGAGATGTTCATCAGTTTGCAGGTCCCTGCCTTTCATTGTCAAACATCGCGAAGTTAGCTAACATTACAATGTTTTGGACAATTCGTTGTCTGTTTTGATACAGCTGTGGTTTGTATGGCTGGTCGAGCAATGGTCGAGCAACAGGTGTACTGTGAAACGAACCGCAGGATATTGGTTTGACCAGGAGGCTACAAACGGGACTAGTGATTTCCTGCGAATATCTCCATAGGGGAATGGTGGGTCTTGATGCTGGGTGTAGATTTAGCCTAACTTGTAAGTCAACTTGGGGTAGCTTGTTCAAACCTGTTGGAATGTAGAAGCTTTGAGGTTTTTGGAATAGGACTTGGACGTTTGTATAGAATGCGAGACAGACAACAATGATTGTTAACGCAAACCACCGAACCACCATTTATCATCTTCACAAAAAATGGAACCACCATCAAATTTAATCCAGTAACTAGTACCAAGTATGACGGTAGCTGGAAGTGTTTCGTACCAATTTTCTAACTTGCTGTAGTGTGAAGTCGCTTCTTTGGGTGAAACAGTTAGTTACTCCGCTCCGCTCCGCTCGACAATTGAGATTTTAATTCTCCGTGTGCCAGTGTACGGTATACAATACCATTTAACGAAGCCATGTTTTGGGACAAATCGACTATAGTCATTAATCCGAGATATTTGCACGAATCAGTCCCAAATTTAGTCTAAGATATATATCTGTGTAGTCCGGAGCCATCACATTTGGCTGACTAGGTCGATGCGCATCAAACGAACCCGTATTGGAAATAGTAAAGGTAAGATGAAACAGTTTGTCTTGTTGCTGCCGAGACTCTTCTTCATACCAAATTTTTGTGCTTCTTACGGTGTTGCGAACTAACGAAAATTATGGTACTTCGCGCCATGGAATTCTTTCAACAGCCCTTGGTTGCTAACTCACTCGCCTGGATCGTCTAAATTCCAGCTGCTTCCATCTTCACCTGATAGTTTTTGTGCCAGACGACTCACCTTAAACGATACCTTATCGACGATCAAACCCCAAACAATTCGACCACCACAGTTGAAAACAGACGAAACGGTTGCGACAGCGGATAGGAAACGATCATCGGTGATATAAGCTTGTCCGAATAGCTGTAGTCGAGAAAGAGAAAAAGTCTGACGGCTAGTGAACGTGCGTTTGGCGGTTAGGGTGATAAGATCGAGTGGGGGGGGGGCACGGCTAGCCACTTGCCTTATATGCAGATGCGATAATGGTGATTGGAATGGCCGCAAATAACAGAATAAACCAGAGGAGGTAGAAATCGAGGCGACGAATCAGATCCTTTGGCTTCAAGTTGATTTCTCTGGAACGGAAATAGTTTAGAAACTGCGAGTTAAACAACCGTTTATCCCGGATTTTTGGATCACAAAACATACGCAATTTCTGACTATGCTCGCATTTCCGTCCGTTTGCTGCACGTTGAACTTTCACAACTAATTTGTCGGCTATCGAGTCTGTGCCAGATGCTCGTGACATTCGAACCCCTAGACATTAAACATGTTTGCTGGAAGGCTGAAATCCAAACACGGTTTCTTTTTTGCTGTCAAAATGAATTAATCACGTTTGTCGTCCGCGTCGTATACCAAGATGCACCTAAACCATATATGAATTCTTCAGAGTGACATTTGATTTCATCACTGTGTGAAACCGCAAGTTCATATGTGCATCTTCTTTGAATTATACGCTACTATCGGATTTGCGACCTGAATGAAGCTGGAGCATCCTGTATATAAACGACTTATATGACCAACTACCTATTGGCAGTCTCCTCCCAGATACTGGAACTGGTTTTTACTGGTGGCCAGTAAGTGGTCGTCAAAACTCCGGTGTACGACACCGTGAAGTTCACAGGTTGTGAGGAATTCTGTGCGTACTTGCATTTCGAGTTCAGTTCATCTATAACTGTTTCCACGATTGTCACCATGAAGCAACTATTGTCGGACAGTCCAGCATTACCCTTCGCATTGGATTTTAAGAAGCAGACAATCTCGCTAAATTAGTGAAGCATGTTGTAGAATGAATATATATCAAAGTTGATTTAATGAGGCAATATATCCTATACGTGTGCCCTACGTTGTTATTCTTGGAATAGAATATTGATTCCTCTGTCATTCAAGAGCCTTACCTTCTGCGCGGTTGGATTTTGAATGCGCCCGCAAATAAGGTAGTCATATATTTATGCTTGTTAGAGAGATGTATTTGAGAGGTGCATTAGTGCGCTACCAGGAAAGTTAGTTTTCATTTAGAGGTGTATTCAGATGTCGTACGATATTTTCTGACCAGCTAGACAGTTACATTCTACCGGTAATGAAATTGGTGCTTCTTCTCTCTTTAAAAATTAGAATTAAATTTTACAAAATTGGGTTGCTTAATGGCACTTTATCCGGACAATTAGGTAATTTTTATTCAAAACTGTGTTATCAAATTTTGCTGTTTGACCCGTTAAAAGTTTTCTTTGGTTTCTGGTAGTCAGCATTTGTGATCACTTCAAATTCTATTACTGGGTGCATTGGGTGTCTGTGAAATCCTTTTGTATGTTTATGCCCAGAACACTGTTTTTACCTCATCTTTCGTAATCAAAAAGTCTTTTTCCACTAAGACAAGCCGTACGCACTGAAACTGAAGTATATTTCAACCTACAGACATTCTCTCAGAGTGCCAGAATGGCACTTAAAGATCGTAGAAATACTAGCAGGTCGGTAACTTCTAATGGCTGGTCCTATTGCTGGGCTTAAGAACGTTTCACTATCAATGAGGAAGACAATACCCGCGCGCTACTCTCCAAATGAAGCTCGGCTACCTTCTTGTTTAGCCCACCTTCCTTGTAAGGCCTCGTCATTCCTCCTAACTCACTACAAGTTTTTAAAATAGTGACATCATTGTTAAAAATGATCTTTTGCAAACGTGCACTATTGCTGTATCATAGACATATCTTTGAGAGAAAAAAATTAGGCGTAGTTTAGAAAACATTCGGCACAATAAGTAGATGATATAAAGACGAGAAAATAACATAATTGGATAATACATGTGAAATGAGTATAAGAATACCACACACTGTAATATCTCCGACACCCTCAGACAAACGGACATTCTTATCGCGTCTTTGAAGCTCTCGGTTTTTGGAGAAAGGGTTCCCTCTTTTCATCCGGCTAGTAGGAAATTCCGCAAGACTGAGTTAAGAAGAGTTCGGTTGACGGGGTTGTTGGATAGACGGGGCATTTTGTGACCATTTTTAATCAAAACAAGAAGTCTAGTTGATTACTCCACCAGTAAACACACTGGTTGGTCTGTTGTTATTTTGAATTGCTCAACTTGGGGGCGAGCCAAAACGATGGAGATAAACAGGAAGTTATGAAAAAGCTTTCATGCGATAGATAATTTTGATTCTTTTTGTCAGAAGAGTGACCATAAGTCAGTGCCTCAGGTACCGTAGTAAATGAAGTGGAGTTTGTTCCATGATCTTTTGGGAAACAAGCTTACTAGTTCTGTCGATTTAGGTGCTACCGCAGCTACAAGTGAACCTATATATGACATATGAGGCAGAATTATCAGTCAGATTCTTGGGACTATTTTGAAACACAATCCCTCAGGTCACCGAGGCTAGACGCAGTCAAGCTGCCGTATTAGTACTGTTAAAAGCGAACTAAGGTTAGTTGCTCTTTGATGTATGACATATGACGGCCATCAAGTTGTGGGCACCTTACCATCTGTTTCCTTCTAGCAGTGACGGCCAGTTATGGTAGGGGTTTGGCTTGAGTGATAACATCATCTAAACGGTCCAGTGAAATGAAACAAATGTATCCAGGATTTTAGATTCTTGTGTGATTAACCTCCCAGAAGTGTTCGAAAACTATGACAACAAGTCTTCTATTGATTTATCTATCTATTTGTTTGTTTGTTTTATTCTACTCGAAAACCTGGATTCAAAAGCTAGCGGTGAACCCGGCTTCAAATTGTGAGTAATTATTTTCCCAGATTGTGTGAGGTAAAAATATTTTACACGCTTTGGAATGTGGTAGTTATAGCCTTCCGAAATGTGCACTTTGTTTTCTTTGGAAGGACCATTACATTAAACTCATCCATGGCTTTAATGTACCAGCTGTTGAACTTCATCAAGAAGCGACCGAAAACATGAGATGTTGCCAGTAGAGGCAGTCAGGAATACATATAGTTGTGTTTTTATTTGGGACGAATTAGAGCAATATTCCATTAAAGTATTCCGCTACCAGGACGGCTTTATTCCACATTTTTCAAGTATACTCAGGAACACTCAGGAATAGGATGCAAGCTGATGGTTATGCAGTTATAAACAAGTGCTACAGATGACTGGCCAGATCACTGAGCCAGTAAACTAACGAATTACATATCTTGATGTGAACTGTTTCGTCACGTTAAGTGATTGCTCTGCATTTGACTAATGACCTTGAAAAAACACTATATCACTTGATTAGTAAGTACATGCTAACTTGGTGACTTACCAGTAAGCGTTCCTAAAGGCTGATTTAACAGTAGCAAAATAAATAATCGAGGTGTCTTGCGAGCGTTTGTTGCATGTTGACGGCCAAATGGAGTGGTTTCGAGTGGTAATCAACGATTACCGTGTGTGACGATGGCATCTCGGATGACTGAGCGTATCCACATTTCACCGGGCGTTCCCGCTAGATGAAGTATTCTGACACAATGCTTACTAAGCTAGATGACGTACTACACTTGCGGTTTCGTAACTACACCTAAACAGAAATACTCACTCCTATCGACTCCGTCAGCTTAATTAGGTTCAGCGCACCTGACGTCTCACACGGGCTTTTCAGTATCTTCAAAGTTGTTTAAAAATGTAATGTGGTTTAGACCTGGTGCCAACAATGAAGGTAGCTGTCACACTTTCTGCATAAAACCCCATCATCATCAATGACATCAACTTCAGGTGAGAACAGTGGTGTATAACCACCCTACAATCACGTCAATTTGTTTAGATAAAGCCTTATAATGGAAAAAAGAAAACAAACCGGGGCAAGGAAGGATACCAGGGACTAGCATAGCACAAATATCCTAGTTGTATGCACCTCCAATACTCAGTAAGACAATCTGGATAGAAACTGACTGCATGAACGCCACTGACACCGGCTAGCCGCCGTATCGTTCATGTTCATGGTCAAGCACAAAGATAAGAACAGTATCACTTGCATAGTTTAGGTTGACAGGGTTCTCGCTTGGAAAGATCTGAACATCAGGGTATGAGAACCTTCCAAAATTCGCCTTAGCACTTCATAAGTGACGAAATGGACCGCAAATGCAGGGGGTGGACAAACGGAGAATACTGCTTGTAGAAAAGTTTTCCCGTATACTCTCATACACGCAGAAGTAGCTGAATACGAAAAGCGCACGATATTCAAAAACTTGTGAGCGTGCTCTATTACAAAAAGATGGTGAGGAGAAGGGATAGGCCGACAATGTCATACGCGCTCTTGAAGTCAAAGAATACCTGGATTAGATGGTTCCATACGCATGGTGTTACTCAATCACTTGGCATAGTCATTATCATCTTCGGCTGTAAACCGCGTAAATGTTGTACGGAAGTTATAGCTGTCACAGCTTCGTTCGCCAATGATATGGAAACATAGGGGCAAACAGTTACGCATTGGAGCCTGTAGCTGATATATCTGATACTTGAATCCAGGAATAATAGTGAACCATTCAATAGGAACGTCGGCAGGAGAAGCTTCGCATTGAAGTCAACAGCTTGGATACACACTTTGGTCACCTTGGCCTTGTCGATGTCATATTTGCCAGCTCAGCCACCCGTCTTGTTGGTGGTTCTTTTTGAGATGTCTTAAACAGCTGACGATACTTTGCTCGTGGTAGTGTGTAGATTAGTTTGACTTCTGTCAGTTGGCTCAGTAAGTTTGTAACAAAATGCCATGCTTTCACCTGCTTGCCTCGTGCCAGCATGCCAAGTACCTTACGTTTTCTTGGTTGAATTTATATCGTTGTACCTTAGGACAATCCTTTGGCTTCCTGAGCATGTTGTTGTTGCTGTTGCCTTATGGGAATCTTCGTCTCTAAGATTTATCTGGCAAAACTTTGTGGATGCGTACTCTTTTGAACTACTCAATATAGGCAGTCAGTTCGTCCGTGGAGATAGTGTAGTTAGTCGCGCGTCGATGGCTGATAGCAAGGAAACTTCCCCTAGTGATAAGCTTGTTTAAATGCTATATAAAATATTGTTAATTTTATCCACCAGAATAGCACAATAAAGACGAAGTTACGAGATGGAATCACTTCGTACAGTTTTATCAGTTGCAACGCATTTAACAAGGTGAGAAAACGAACGAAGAAATGCAATCGAGCACACTGCTTATACGCCTGCCATAGTGTTGGGTAGAGGTTATTCATTCTCATAAGACAGGGCAGGCGAAACGTGACCGTCGTACATTAAAAACAAAATTATCTATAGCGAGCAGTAAAAAAACCTCAGCAAATATCAGTCAGATGTCAGATCAAATAAACCACATGCAGACAGAAAAATTTGAACTGCAATAAATAAAGTGGTCATTTTCGAGAACATTTCTGGTAGTCGACGATCGCGGCTTTCAACAATTTGTCCATCTAGTGGTCTTATTCTGCAATCAAAAGGGGAGGTGTTCTCAAGCCACGACACCAAGATTTCTGGTTGCTCATCACAACCAAAATTCACAGGCGTTGTAGCTGAATCGATGGTGTCATTGCACAACACAATCATGAATGGAAGTGAAGCCCACTGTGTCAAAATACAGCTTATCTGATGTTGACGTTCAACCACAATATTCTCATAAAATTAGTAAAACGAAGACTGCAAACCGCCAACAGAAGAACGTGTCATGCAGCCCAAATCAGAGTGATTCCACCGACACGTAGCATACCACATCCGGCGTAAAAAAAGTGACTAGTTTCTCAGCTTCACATCTATCGCTTCACATGCTGTGGCAGTGAATTTTATTTGAGAGCAACGAACAGAACGTTTCCCATCATGGCTCGAGAACATCTGCTCCCTTGAATGTTGAATGTGAGAAATAAGTCGCAAAAATCCGTAATCATCAATCACCAGAATCTGACCATTTAGTTGATAGGGGCTTAAGATCACCCAGTTGAATGTGGTTTATTCAATCATCACCAATAAAGTTCTTTGGGGTTTCTTTGACGACTTGATAGAACTCATCACTTTGCACTCAGAAGAGTTTATCAGTCACGTTATATGCATCCGGCTTTTCTGAATGACCCTGACCGAAAATTTTGCCAACCTTATCAGAACCGTACTTAGCCGCAACTAATTGCCCTTTTCTGACTGTGATTGAAGAGGCGTAAATGAAGAAATGTAAGCTTCTCTAAAGAACTCATAATCGGAATGGAAACAGTTAGAACCAAGCTGTCGCACTTTAAAATGACATAAAGTGCCCGAACGAAACGTAAGATAATGCACTCACTTTTCAATTGGCTCCTCCTAAAAATTACCATAAGAAAAAGTTTGTAAGGAATATTTCTGAGGCGCTGAGAATCGCTTCCACTAAACACGTGTATTTATCGGTTGGATGCCATAGGAAATTCATTGACTTACCTCTTCAAACTCTTTCTCACGTTTTACGTCCTCTTCTTCTACCTCTTCTTCTTCCCCAGGTTTCTGGTGAAGTTAACAACACCGGGGAATATTTCAAACTACAGACTGATACACAGTCATAAAAGTTTTGCAAGGGACCAAACAACTAGATATAGAACCGTTCTGTGATTCCGTTAGTTTTATTACTCCAAATTGACCTGTTTTAATCGAACTGAAGGAAAATGTCTACTAACCCGTGGTTGCTTAGTCCATATGCATTCCTACCATCTTTGGCTAAATGCATGGTCCATCTAAACATCTTACAGTTACAATGTGCCTCGACGTCATTAGTAGATGATTGAAGGAGGTTGGCGTCTTCAAAACTCGGTGATGGGGTTTTTCAAAAAATAACGGGTAGTCCGTCAATGCATCTAATTTACCAATGGATTATGCTAGATTAATTACGTTTTATGATAAACATGGTTACAGCAATCTGCTGCATTCTAACAGGTCTTCATTTAATCGAGTGCAAGTATTCAGCTTACCACTGATGGCCTTTGTTGCATCAAACAAAATCCGATTATTTGTATCCCCAGTAGAATTCCTCCACAAAGTAGAAAGCACTTTGGCACGCGGTCCAGCAGGTTAGTGTTTACAAAGACCCTGCAACAAGTAACAGAAATGGTCACACATTTTTCAGCAATTTTTTCGGAAATTTAGTCAGGTTCTCTGTGGTTCCGCTCAAGATAAAAACCAAATCAAAGAACATGACGGGTGTATTCCCGCTCAAGAGTTAACAATGCATGGGTGAGTTGGTTTCATGCAGGTTGAAGCTACAGGCGACAAAGAAGGTCCTACGCAAACTAATCTATGGAACGTATCCGTGAACTTACACAAAAAATGACGTATGAAGTTTATTTTAAAGGGCACCCCGTGAAGAAAGTAGAGATTTTTTGACTAAATTCCGCTTGGTCTGCGTGAAAAGACTACAAAGAATGGAAACGTTTACGTCAAATGCGTAACTCTGGAGGGATATTCGAAAAGTGTGACGGCGTCAGTAATGCGTTCTTTGACATCTCGTTGTCAAGCGGTGATTACGGATCGCAAAAAAGGCTGGGTCGCATTAAGCATATATATTTGCTGGCCTGCAATACAGTCGTACGGCATTCTGCAAATACACGTTTGCATTCTGGTCAGTTGCTACTGGAAGACACACGCCAGTGTAGATCACGGGCCACTTCTTCCTCAAACATTCTTCCCTTCTTAGATCAAAACGGAACAAACTACTGAAATAGAATTATTCCCACGTGCAAATAGAAGACGTTTGGTTCTCCGAAATCAACCAGTCTAAGATAAATCACTAATATCTCACGGTAAATTGTTTTTGGGAAATCTGCTTCGCGACAGATAACAGGGGAGTACATATAGGTTTAAGTTAAAAGCGGTCGACTGAATCATTCTATGGCGTGACGTTGTTACCAACTTTGCTGCCAAATTTAGTAGGCACTTTTGACCTATGTATTACCGTGTTCATCCAGCTGCTGTATCACTGAGAGAACAGCGGTTTATTTCTGCTTATGTGTTAGCTTGCAGTCTTCTTTTCGTATGGCTTTGTTTATATAGTCTATATCCTTAAGTATGAAGCGTGTTAAAAATATAATCTGCTTCTTACTGAAATGCGAATGACGATCATTGCCTAAGAATAACAATAAATCTATCATGGGTCGCAAAATGAAAATGACCGTGTGCATCATGAAAGGCAATATGGAAGTAAACTGAGAACAAACAAAACGATTAGCACCAACAATGCTAAACTAAAAGGTCAAATGAAACTGCTTTTAAGAAGAATGCTTAGGGAATGGGCGGAGTCTTCCAGGCCTGAATAAGATAGACCCATTTGAACCTTCGTAAAAATGGAGGATGAGAGGAAAATTGTGGCCTAAGGTGTCTTACCATATTGGGACATTCAAACTTCGCAATCCCTGCTGACCTAGCTAGCTTTGTGCTTCTTTCGTGTACTATAACTGTGGCCGATTTCAGTGTAATAATTCCAGAGGCAAAATTGGTAACGGAAAGCCGGATGAACTGAAATATTTTCAACTAATTACCACCTACGCATGTGAAAAAGGTTACACGGCATCGTGCATCTCCCTGGAAGTTAATTTTCAAATGGGACAACAACACAACAGGACTGGAACTTTTCTCTGCATTCCCTCTCTCTACATATATATGTATATATATACATATATATGTATATATATATATATAGGAATCGGGTTCGAATTTTTGATATTAAATATCTGTTGTTCTCCCCGTTTATCAAGTCAAAATTTTGCGATCCCTAAGCTGCATCAATAAAGCAGTAAAGCATATGACAGTGGTTAACGAAAAATGATATAGCATAGCTTCATCAAGTAAAGGCGTTTTATCCGTGCTTATTTAATAGGAAATAGTCATTCCGCTGAAATGACCAGCTAGTCTGGTCACTCTAGAAGAAGTCAACCATTGCAATATCAAATGAAGTTGGGGGTTATGCACTGAGTGCATTCCAAGGACACTGGATCAACGACAGGGATATGACAGACACTAGCCTAATTCTCTCGTAAACAAGGCGTAACTGGCTTTCTTGTTAATTCTCCGACTAATCTATAAACATTGATTGTGTCAAGCAGCCAATATATCCGGACAAATTAGGTGGTTTCTGTCAAACCAACCATATTTCCCCAATTGTGAATGATGCACTATACACTAATTTCTGACCTTACTAATCACTAACAAAATATCACTTACCCACCAACCGTGGAGAGATTGTCCGGATTGATGAAAGACGTCTGTATTGGTGTGAAGATCAGAGCGCCCAAACCGAAGCCACCAACAACCAGTCCAAATATTAGTGCTCGTCGGGTTGGAAACCACTACAGTTAGAACGTAAATAACTGGATCTTGGGAAGTATATTTGTGCGGTTAGCAAGCTTCGCAAAGAATGAGTTAAAAGAATGAGTTTCGGAACCTAGCGAAAAGACAAAAAGGCAACCTTCTAAAACGGGTATCCTCTAGAATTTACGTCTACTGTCTAACACCAGCTAAAGAATGGCATAACAATAGAGTAAAACAAAGGGGAAGCTCACTGCGGTTGCCACACCCATAACGACAGAATACCCGAATCCAAATCCTGTACCCTGAAGCAGCGCATATGTGATAATGACTCCTGGGTAGGAATTTATAACGGTGAAGTATGTCAGCAGTACGCTTCCACTGAAACGGAAAGCAAAGCACCTGGAATTCAATTCAAATGGTCAACTGAGTGGCAATAGCGTAGCACCTTGAAATGGTGAAGTGAGTTGGACACAAAATGGACTACCATAAAACCGTAGTAAACAACAAAAACTTCCAGTATTTAATGTTTGGGACTGAAGATGCATACACTCGAAACATGCTCAAACATTCAGCACATGACTTTAGCTTGTGTCCCTCGAGAGGCATGGGGATAGATCTCGGAGCAATATGTACAAACTTTGTAATTCAATAGATCATGTCCTGTCTAGGTTAGAGGTAAGCAAATGCTTGAAAAGCGTATGTAAAGATTTACTCAGGATAACTCACCTATGAAGTAGGCACGCGATTCCAACGACCGGGCGGAAACCAATTTTCTGAGAGACAAGGCCACCAATGGGCATCATAACGCCCTGCATAACCAGCGCAATCGCGGATAACCAGATTGTAAGCCTTTTGTCTGCATTTGAGTCAACCCGAGCTTTCGCGTAACTGTATATGTATGGAGTCATATTAGCTAGACATAAGTCGACCAACATCATTGAACCCACCAACCGTATAAAAGTAGCCGAATGTGAAATGGATCAACATTCCACCAATCACGGTCATAATGCCCTTGCACAGGAATTTCTTTTCCGGACTCTGAAATATTCATCACTGTGAGGCCGAATATTTAATCTTACCATATTCCACCGCGGTAACTAATGTGACTACAAGACGGGTATTCGCTGGTGTCACTTATCAAACTAAGTTCATTCAAACCTATTTATGTGTTATTGAGTGAGAGCGAATGGCAAGCGTGAGTGACGAATGACGCACTGACTAGATCAAATTTTGCTGATTTTGCTAATCTCTGTGCACATGAAAGAGCAAGTTCTAAATATGTCCCTTTGAGCCACCACCAGAAATATGTAGCTCCACCCAGCTGTCATGATAGGCGGCCCGATGGATTTCCATAAGTCAGGTATGCTCTTCGTAGAAAAAATAAAGTCTGACAACCGTTCACGTGATTGCTAGGCAAATAAGATTTGCGTTGTGTAAGGGCTACATTTTGGAGAATTTAACAAACCACAAAATAATTAATGCAGAACTTTAATCCAAAATTCTGTTTGGAGCGCACTATTTTGTGGCACGCATGACAGATGCCCGAATGTGTGCATGACAAATACAGCTCTTATTACTCCGCTCAGAAGACCGTGCTGTTTGTCACTGTCAAATGATCTTGTCACCTAGTTTCCTCTTATACTGTTCATTATTCCCGCTATCATAACTCTGTAGTGCTACTACAAACTGAAAAATGTAAATTTTTAGTGTTATCTAGGCTCAGCATGCGGTCAACTGTTAATATCAGATTGTGGCCTCGAAGATAAGACAGTATGAGGGCTTGGACAGAGCCACGCAAATAACTAGTAAGGGAGTACCAACGTGACTAAAAATGACTGCATCGAATACGTGAGATGTATTTTATGCTCCGTGGTCGTAACAAAGTTTATATCAGGATAAAAGCTTTATAAAAGCCAACTTTTGGCTTTCCACTGGATATAAAATGGGTTGGCAAAGTTTTGTTGAGGGACAATAAACGCACAAAAACTAACAATATTTACATATGCTGCCAAATGCATACTTCAGGCCTAGAAGCACAACTTGCCGCCCTCATGCAAAACGTGATGGCAGCCGAAATCCACTGAGTTCTACGAATTCACATCAATATGGGTAGCCCTAAACCTGGTATACTGTTACAGGTTTCAAGTTTTGATTATTCTTAGTGAACTATTACAGGCTATCAGTGGGTTTGAATAACAACTCGTTTGAATTGATTGCCACATTGGTCTGGACAACGCCGTACCAATTTTTAGCTGGTTTGTGTCGCATACCTCACTCTTCAGTGATCAAATCAGTAAAGTCCTTGAAAGAGTCAAAATCCTTTAAGAATCGGATTACTAGTGAATGTTCAGTATTCCTGTAAAACCTTCACAATACTCAGGACAAACCTGAGAATTACGAAGTAAAGGGGCTTGGCATCTTTAAAAATGATAAAGATAAAGCAGAAATCGTCGGTTATGGAAGAGTAACTATGCTTTTCGATCTGCTGGCTCTCCATCAGATGGATGCAATGGGCTATTCAGTTCAAATTTCACTCTATTACCGTGAACACCGCACTGTCATCGACCTAACTTGTGAGAACAGTGTTAATCAAGCCAAGCGATCTTGCTTGGTTTAACACCATTTTTTGAAGGCAACCACTGTTTTATGGGTCATTTCTACCGAAGATGATATGCTGAGAAGATTACTTAAAATTCCTCGACTAACAATTGTCCAATTGTATCACATTTTTGCGATTGTTGGGAGAAACTTAATGTGTATAACGCACCAAAGGCGCCGGCTGTCTGTTCAAGTTAGAACTCGCTGCAATTTCCAATCAACTTACACCTTTCCTTTCTGTACTGAATTTAACTGGCTAACAGCAATTTCTTCATTATTCCTATTTACATCATTCTACTGAGTACTGAGGCCTACTTGCATGGTTAAGAAATACTTCGTAATATCAAAATGCAGTCATTTTTATTTCGTACAACTCATTTTGATCGTTGTGGTTGATTCATATGTGAAGAACCGACATTTGTTGCGTTAGAAGATCAACTCTTCACTACACAGCATCTTCAGTTGATATAAGACAAAATAAGATGGTACCGACAGTTTGATCACTTTAAATTGTCAGCTTGTCCATATTTTTATTATGGGAAGGTGGTTTTGCCTCATGATGTGGATGAAATCAGTGCCAGCCTATTGCAGCTGGTGAAGAAAGACCGACAAGCAGCAGTCTCATATAGATCTATCGGTTCCAACACTAGTAAATTCAAAGTAGTTGGCTTTGAGATTACTACCAAGACTTTGACACCTAAACAGCATGGGCTTAATGAAGATGGTCATGTAAGAGATGGCGAAAGATCCTGTTGGAAAGTTGATCAACATTATCCATTCAGCTGGGGGCATTTCTTCAAGATCTTTTAGTTTGTGATGTTCTCCTAAAACGATTTGGTAAATTAGGCAAACGCTCGGCTGGTAATAAGGCTTGTCACGGTCCCGAAAGGAATTCTTAATTCATTAAATTTCTGGTTGCACCCGTTTTAAACAAACACCGTATAAGATACTTGAGGGATAATGGCATGTAGCCGCTAAGAATGGTGTCATTGGGATGTTTTCTTTTGAGCAGCTAAACAGAACTGTTCGGTCTTAAGTGTAGGTCGCCTAAAGTGTTGCACAGAAAAAAAAGTCCCACTCTGTCTCAGTAATAAAATAACAGACCACTGACACCTGAAAATTCTGAAGCCCCATGGTTACATCACGGAGGCGGAAAAACAATATCTGAAACCCATGGAAAATATGACTACACGTACTGGCGTTGCCCCTACAACTCACAAGGACGGTACATCTCTGAGACCAATCATGTGCATGAAGGATTTATCCTACCACAAAGATGCACCTTGTTTGGTTGAAATCCTGGATCTGGTACCCAGAAGTGTATCTTCTCTTTGGTTAAAGGATTCCTTTGAACTAGCAGACAGTCTGGATAACGTCGTGTTGAACCCTCAGAAGTCATTTTCCATTGACGCTGATTCAGTTTCACGAGTTCTGGAGCTGGGGAGAGGCTTATATCGGCAGGACTGAGGGATGCCTAGCGGAACGGGCGGCAGAACACATTTCAGAGTGAACGTAATGCTGCTGAGAAACAGTCGGGTGAAAGATCCAATCACAATCCTGCGTATTGACTAGCCAGACATCTGCGAGATACTAACCATCGGATTGACTCGGTCAACCCCCTCGGCATCCTTTGCGCAACACAAAGCCTAACTTTTTAGCAATAGGAGAACCGCTGCCAGTTCAAATCAAACCAACCCAGATTATGTGCACAAAAAACAGCCGAACCGAACAATTTGTTATCATGACACTAATCAAGTAACTTGCTGAAATCAGCTAACAGGTGTCCTTCCAGCATTGTTTCTATTCTTTATTCATACAGGTTGCATGTTTACCCCCTCGAATAAAAAGCGCAGAAGAAATGTTAAAATATCTTGGCCTATATCTTCTCTCAGTCCTAGTGGAATGGTTATAGGGGACACAATACCTTAGATCTGACTAATTTTCCTCGATAAGCTCGTTCGAAGTCTATCTCTGCAATAACCTTGGTAAGGTAAAAGTCAATTAAAGTCCCAAAAGTAATTTGCTGATTGAAGTCATGCTGACATAAATCGTGTATTGTGCATTTATCAAGGCAGTGAGAATATGAACCCCCGAGTTTAGCCCGAAATTCACACCGCTCAAATTGCAAAATGGATTATGACATCCAGAGCTCTTTAACTGTTGTCCTAGGAAGAAATCAGATTTGTCGAAAAAATGTGGGATGAAATGTGGGAAGGATGAATTCAGCAACGGGATTGCTGAAATTATTTGATGTGGTGTCTTGGATTACAGTACAAAATATACACTTACCTATTTATATTTCGGCGACTGGCCCCTGAGAAGGCTTTTACATACGCCCCGTACTATTGTTGTCTAAGAACGGTGGACGAACTATTGAGCGTCAGCCCGGAACAGGGGGGGGGCATATTGAACACGAATTCACAATGACTAGGGCCCTGTAAATACTACCCCGTTTGCAAAGCGAAAATCAATAGGTTAGTGTGACATGGATTTGTGGGTAACGGTAGGGCGCAACAACCACATAAAATTAATTGATTACGTCAATTTCGTTGATCATGGTGATGATGAAAAAAGTACACACTGGTGGTATGCTCAGTTAGATTATACGGAAGCCTTTACGTCGCCAGTATTTTCACCAAAATGGTATGTGGAAAAATGCATTTCTACGACGCTAGCAAAGACGTGTCAGCTAGGCGTGGTCGGGGAGAGGATGTTGCAAACAACTATCCAACAGGGCGTGTGCAAAGCACACGAGATGTCTCAAATCAACGATGGATTATATACCAAGAAGAGTTACAAAGTGGTTACTTACAGTATTTTGGTGAGGATAAGCAAGGTTACCACAACATATCACTGAGAGGAACCAGGAGTTTCTCCTTGAATCTCAGACTTGGTTAACAATATTTGCCAGTTTTGACTCCTACACTCTTCTGCATACCAGTGTGGTTTTTGACAGCGGATTCACCTAGAACCCAGCTGAGTCACTCGTTTATGATGCTCTTAAGCAACTGATTGTGACTCACCAGGCTGCATAATATATGAGTTGGTACGATATTCGTGACATTTCATTTTGTGTTCAAGTAGAACATAAGGTTGACGGAAGCTCGGAGACTGCGCCTACCTGATGGGTCCCAAGAAGGTCGAAACCGGTCGTGGGTTGTCAAAGATTTTCCAGCAAGCTTACTGGTAGTGTATTATATTTATGCAATGTATTGCGAATACTCGAATATCGTACCAAATGAAATAAGAGGCGGCCTGGTGCAGAACATTCGGATGCTTAAGGACATCATAAACGAAAGATTCAGCTGGGCTCCAGGTGAGTCTCTCGTCAACAAATTTGATGTGCAGGTGATTGTATAAGTCAAATTTCGTGCAATTCGGGTTCAAGTAGAACGTGTGGTGATAGCTTCAACCACTCCGATTGTGCGGTGCTCTACCTATCTGGGTTGATTAGCAGGGACCCTGAAAGCAAAACTGGGATTTTGGCTGGGCATCACACTGAGCACCGTGTCTGCTAGATGCCGCACGACTGAGCTGGTTATCGTCCTCATAGTTACAGAAACAAGGCAGGGTGGGTTATGTACCTTCATTCTTCGGCCGAGCTGCCTAATCGTACGTCCAATGTAATCGGCTGTACAGCAGCAACAGAATGAGTATACCTATTTTTTTTGGCGTAGACAGGCACTCAGCCCGATTTCCGCTTTATACGTGCCACATATTACCACGAATACTTTGTTAACGATAGAATAGACACATTTCCCCATCACATGAGTTTCAAAAATAACTTGCTTATTGGTTTTTGAGAAAAATCGTAAAATCAAATCGATTGATGATTTGTGTATATGACAACATTTCTGTGCGCGAAATAATTTTCCCGAACCCACATTTTGTGTTATTTTGGAAACATTTTGTTCTTCCAGACTAACAAGCCCCCTGAGAGTATTAGGATTATATTGTGCAAACTATTCCCATCGTCATTGACAGCACAATGCCCGTGTCAAGTGCTGATGCTTCGTTGCCGTGCAACCGTAATTTATTTGAAAACATCATTGTGAGCAGAAGAGCAGGCGGATGTAAAAAGGAGCTATTGCTAGTCTACCACATCCATTCCGAGTTGCCCACACCTCCAGACATTCATTCAAACACTCTCGGTAGAAACTGATAGCAAAATCTCCATTGCTATCAATTAGCAGCCTTAGTTTGTCACGTCTCCAACAATACATAAATCGATCTGGGGAACCGAGTTGTGCTGACAGTACTCAGACATTTCGTGATTGCATTCGTGCCCATCTTTCAAGTCAAAAGGTGTCTACCTCCTAAGTTCGCCACTTGAATTTGGCGTACAAACAGTAGTCTTGTGGCTAATCGGTCATCTGATGTGCGCAATTCACGAGCAAACCATCGCACCACTTAGTGCTGGACATATTCGTCGATTGAAGTCCCGGTTGAACAACTGAGCATTTGGTTTTTAATTGTCTCGTTGTGGATTCGCTGACAGTAGCTCACATGTGCTGTGGTCCTGAGACGACGGGTGCTGAAGACTTGAAGGCTTCTAGGTTCCGCTGCTCCCAGCAACCACATCTCACACAGATCATAGAAGAACTCCTATGGTATCCTGATACACAACTCTCTTCAGATTCAAGAATGTACTTCTTTTCCACCATAGTTGCATCAACTTTTTAATCATGACGCAAGCCACAGCGTTTCGTGCATCGACGTTATCTGTCATTTGGAGGAGGGCAAAGAAACAGCATATGGTGGGGAAAGGAGAGAGGTGTCAGCATTAGCCTGTTTTCACTCTCCCGCCCTGCTGTATGCAGCAGGCGAAGCGACCGGCTGATAACAAGAAGCGACAACCGGTGTGGCGTGAGATCACTTACTTTTACAGGAATTTTGGTTGGACACGGGCTGGACTAGTGTCAGGACTCCAAAATCTGTACAGGATGGTGGTCAGGACCCTTAACCGAACCCTTGACCATCCACTTGCACCTTAATGGAGGAATACGTTAGTCATTCTTCATGTAACTGAATACTACTGGCGATTGGATTTTCACATAGGCAAAGTTTATAGCCTCACTTGGTGTGGTATCTGAAAGTCAACCCTTTAAATCCCATTGCAAAGATATAAGCATAACAAGGTCTTTCTTGTAACGAACAGCGCGACGATAGTCCGGATTTATTTCGGTGTATCTCATTAGGATCATACTGCAGGTTTCCATAAAAAATGCCTTGTATATTACATTGTATTTTATACGTAGTTTAGACATAAATATATTATCATATCAAAGACATGATCCCCAGCCTAATACCATGATGTTTACAGGACCAAAAGCTTCTTATGCCGACAAAGAGCTGGCTTAAATTTGCGAATAGCCATAGCTGCAGCTCATTACAAAACACCGCAGTGTTTGTGCCATACAACGCAAAATTCAATCTTTGCTCAATGCAATCCTTTCTTCCCTCCAGATAAGGAGCAACTAACCAAGCGTGCAAGGTAGAATGATGTGATACTGTTTGACTTTGCTGTGGTAGCATCGCGTCTTCGTACGCGCTACCCTACTCTATCTCGTGGTTGCCGCTGCCTTCTGCCTAGGTACGTGGCCATGCATTTACACTTTATCGTTTATTTTTGAACAGCATGTTCACAGACATAAAAAGTAATGCAAGCGATGAATGTGAACGTGTTACAGGAGAATATGAGGTAAAAGAGAGAAACGTCTCTTTCGAAGTCAGACCACCAACAGTTCCAGTCAGATAAG
>SJOL01006427.1:397807-486667 GCA_004794785.1 Opisthorchis felineus | reverse complement strand
AGTCGGCACCACGAGGAGGTGGTTCAGCTCGCCGACCAAAACAGACAAAACTCCGGTATAAATGCCAGTTCATCACCATGTTGTTCAGCCGCGCCCTGGAGATTCATGAGATGCGCATTGCTGTCTGTTACTAACAGGAAAGAGGCGGCTGTACGGCACTTCTATTCTTTTCAGCATTAATTGACCTTATCAGGGAAATTTTCATGGTGAAAAAACAGCGGAGTGGAATAGGATGTCGTATCCGACGTTTAGGTTGTTATGGTCCAGCTCACCTCCTCCACAGATACATCCTGCGCTGAGCACAACCACAACACTCCAAGCAATGACAACTTCACGTCATCCAATTCATGTCTCCGGACGGGTAGCCAATGCCGTCTCTCACTCGGCATCCTGTTTCATGTGCACCGTGCTCATTAAATTATGCTAAGCACTTCTGCCTTAACCTTTGCAACTGTTTAACTTGAAAGGACCTTGTTGAAAACATACACGTTACCCTGTATTTTTTCTCTCTAAATGTTCTCTGTAAACAAACGGATGATCTTGCTACGAGAACCCACAAAACACAGTCTCGATTATTTTATTTCACAGCATCGACTCGTCTAATACTAGTGAACAGCCCACTCCCCACGTGTCTGGTTCCGTTACCAGGATCAGCTGCGGTTATATGTAACTTCAAAAAAGAAGCTTTCTCATCATGCCTGAACAAACAGTCCTGCGAAATCAACTTACATGGATAGCGAAGTCAAACATGGGACCATTCCCAAGTTGTCATCTACCTCCAGAAGAGAACAATGCGTTTACTGTGGACACTCTCTGAACGACAAGAATAAACCCGACCCGGGAAGCCTGGGCGAAAGCCTCGGCCCTGTATATCAGTGTGTGAAATCCCGCACATTCTCACCGAAATCTGCACTACGATTCCGGTTACCCACACTTCGTACTAGGTGCCGTCGTGGTCCATCTGACGAACTAAGTATGCTAAAGTGACACTCGGCGAGAGCAAGAACTTAATTATCTTCGAAGATGGATACCAATGCGCCTCATCCAAAAACCTACAGGAGCGTCTTCAAGCAATGCAAAACCACGGAGATATTCTACTCAGCGATCTTCGGGTAAGAAACTTCAGAAAAGTACTAGAAGTCTACTAATTTCGAACTTTTTCAAATGGATAGTACAATCCAAAGACACCGTGTTCGATAAAAAGAACCTGTCGAACCATAGTGCACAGTATACTGCTCCCAGTATATCAGACAAATGTACCGGCAGATCTAGGTGCACACAAGCATAAACTATTTCGACCGTGTAACACAACTGAAATGAAAAGGAAAAGAATCGACAATTGCGCTACATATCTTAAGGGAGCTTGGCGTAACTGATTATGAACATGCGAATATCCTCCGATCTGGCTTCAGACCATGCCAAAGGACATGCGCTGCGTTGATCGATATCCATATCCGCTCAGACTGTGTTGACCACAGCGGTGGCATCAGTGATTAGTCACCAGACACGTAGACCACAAACAACGACCTAATCGTGACCAACGTCACCCTCCCGCACTCACATTGCACACAGATAAACTCCGCTAGCCTAGTCGGGGGATCTTTCCACACATACACACACACATCTCAAGGCAACACAGAACCTTCCGGCAACCATAATGCTCGCTAAGGTTCACCATGGTGCTGTGCTCCAAAGCTGCGTCGTTTATTCCATTGCACAAATCTTCTGTGTACGAATTCATGGGGGAGGTACCGCCGTATGCGAAAATTCGGAATCGGCACGCCTATGATCAAGTATCTCTGTTTTGAAAAAAATATTTAAGTAGCAGGACGACTCTCTGTACCGACTGACCGACTTCATTTACACTAGAAGAGGCACCGTTCGACTGGACTGCAGAAGAAATAATGAAATTGGTCGTGAGCTTTCGAAGAGTTTTCATAAAACTTATGAGTAGCGTGTTCCATTGAAGGAAGCCACATCTCTTAAAACATAGCACGATGGTTGACTTTGCATCAAGGAATTAAGCGGTATTTGAAAAGTCTCTCACTAACTTTTTTTGCAGTCTGGCCTACTGTGTCACCAAAATTGACCAGTTTGGGGATGCTGAGCAAAAAGTATTTCTTTTTAAGTGTATGTATGTACGTAGTTGCACAGTGAAATAAGAATTCTTTTATTTGAGGTCGTTTGGTTTTTAGGGTGCCATTGGCCGGTCCGGGACACTCGTGCTCTGCAATTCCAAAACTGACATAATCTTGTTTTCTGAACTGTCCGGGATTTTGAATTTCTCGACAAACTGCGACCACGAATTTCTGCACTATGCCGCGTTCTCCTGCCGTTCAAAGTTGACTTTACATAGTAGCTTTCCCACTGTGTTGCAATTTTGGCGGGAGCTCGACCTAGTCCGTTAACACCGGAAGTTTAAATTGTCTCCTTCTTGAAATCTGAACAACCCTCCTTCACATGCCCCTAATCTCTTGTAATCCATTTTCCAAGCACGATACTTTGGCTCATACCGAAGTGCTTGACCTGGCAACATATACCTGTGTTGCTGACACTCACAAACCGATAATGGAAACTGTTTATCATGTTGCTTTCAATTCAAGCCACTTTGTCTATTGCGCCTGCAATGCAGTTGGTGGAATCTTAACAAAACTGATTGATTGGGACATGCATCTTGGGAGCACAAACATGTTTTTCACCCAAGAAAAGTCCAGCTGGACTGCACCATGTTGTGCCCGAAAAACACCACATATTTGGTCCATTTCGATCTGAAACCTTGATCTCCTGGCGCTTACGCCCACCATCTCTGCGCATTTCGATTTTGACAACGACTAAGACCCAACTTGTAGCTTACAATCTTACTAGCGTCCTGATATTTGGGATCAGATACCTGAAGAGGCAGTAGAAGTGTCGCGCTTAGACTACAATGACCTAGATACACACAGCCGAAAATGCTAACCTATCTACTAAACCTTGCTAATTGCCACAACTTAGACGTGTACACTTGAAAGCGCTGCTTTACAGATGTAAACTCAACCCAGTGACGATGGGCAGTCATGAGAATCAACAATAGAAACTATTCAATACAGTTGATGTATTAAGTGCACACCGTTTGTTTATGTGTAATCTCAGCATGGCGAATAACGGGGTCAATCTAGTTGCAAGCTGGGGGTACCTGGGGACTTGTGCCGCAAATGTGATTCCAAGGGTTTCCAAGGGCATATAGCCGCATTCATCACCTTACCCAAAGTGACCGTTCCCTAGAATTTATGTGGAACACTCCATGTTGCTGCACTCTGCATTGTCATTTTAATTTGTTCAATTAGTTGGGCAACTTTGTTCGAACATTACTCGTAAACATCCGATCACTTGCTGGCTATTGCGGACGTTGCCACGCGCAAAATCAGTGTCAGTGGCGGCCTAAATCAAGCCAATAGAAGTTTCGTTCACCTAGAAAGTCGTTCTGTGCAACCTCCTTTTTGACTCAGGAATTTTGGGAATTTGGTCGCAGTCAATGTGAGCCAGGTTTTCTTCGTTCTAATTTTTGCCACCATACTTCTGCCTACACATGAGTAGCTCGATGATGTTATAGATTTTTTGTCTCCATGCTTTTATTAACATGCTTCGTGACAAACGCTTTATTCAAAGTGCAGTGCATTTGTGATGACACCAATAAGTTTTCCTTTTTATAGACGTAATACACTACTAGTAAGTTTGCCGAAAACTCTTCGACAGCCTACGACCGGTTTCTCTCTTCTTCATGCCCATGATAGACAAACACAAATCGAAAGAAGCTCGGCTTATACACTCATCTACATACGGGTTTGGCTTTGACGGGAGACACACCTGAAATATCAAGAACGAGAGATTCAGCTTGTTTGCAGGTGAGTCTTTCGTCAAGATCAAACTGGTATGCAGATGGGGTTTTCCTTTTCTCTCACATTTTGGAAGCTCGCCTAGGATGTCATGTCGAAACCTGAGCAAAATGACGTCCAACAGTTTTAGAGATCCGCTATTCACAAGTTGACTTCAAGGCAAATGAGAACCAGATTTCGCGGACAATTTTCTGCTTTATACGTGCCACATATTACTACGAATCCTTTGTTAACGACAGAATAGATGCATTTCCCCATCACATGAGGTTCAACAATAACTTGCTCATTGGTTTTTGAGAAGAATTCTAAAATCAAACCGATTGATGATTTATGTATATGACAACATTTTTCATGAGAACAGTGAAGATAGCGAACAAAGCCTGTTTTCTGTGATTGTTCCTCTTGGCTAATACATCACAAATTTGTATGGTACCAGAAATCACGTGAAAAAGGTCGAAATCGGGGGTACGTACACTTTAGAGAAATAGAAATCAAAGGAAGGGGGTTGAATGAGGGGTAGGTCATTGGGTCACGGAATCAGGTAAGTGACATCAATGTCAGACAGGCTTGGGGGACCGGATTTTTTGCAGGCCGGTTCAAGTTCACAGGTCGCACAAGTTTCTTTTGGACGCAAAGTTGTGGATCCAGCAGTCGGATTCCAATCGGCCCTGCGACCAATAGTAGTCTGGATCGTACCAGTCGTGATCGGTTCAGAAGTACCCGGTATATGATAGTGAAGGCCTGCTCTTTGTCAATTACAAGACCGGTTTCGGCCAAATGTGATGCAATCGCACTTGAGCCTGGCTTCTTCCAACTACAACTCAGAGATACGGGATTGTGTTCTCGCATTCTGTCCGACAAATGCCTTGTCGTACGACCGACGTATGATGCTCGGTACGAGCATACAAATGAGTACACACAAAAGCTCGAGGTAGAACCTGGCAATTTGTCCTTCAAGCGGAAACTGATAGAGGGCTGGAGTTGAAGCTCAAACACAGATTAGCAACAAAGTATGTCGTATCAACAGAGTTTCTAAGCCTTCTGGTAATTAGTTCAGCAACCGCGTCACCTTTGAATGGAAGCCCCATGTAGAAGGGCTTCTTCCCAACAGAACATTGTGTGGGTTTGGGCCTAACGGATTCCATAGTCTTGAGTGCGAACCTTTCAGAATTTCCGTTGTGCAGGACTGTGCGTCCCGAAGAACTTTAGTTCCCCTTCTAAGCAGTCGGGGGAGCATATGTTCATTGCTCTCTCAGTCAGGCATCTAAGTATATTACGCTTTTGTTGCAACGGAACGAAGCTGTTGAAGTGAATATACTGACATTTCCACGTTTGCTTTCTGTGGAGTTTGCGCTGCATGGTCCCGTCAGTCTTCCTTTTAACACTGACATCGAGGAAACTTAACTGTCCGTTCTGCTCCGATTCGATAGTAACCTTGATATTAGTATGGACTGAAGTGAAACTGCTTAGCACGTCTGTTGTGCTGACAGTTTCGTCGGCAAGTGCAAAAATGTCGTCCACGTAGCGAGGATACAATTTTAACCATGCAATGAGTGTGTCTAATTTTTGAGTCTCTAGTTTGGCCATGAAAAAATCTGCCAACATGAGACCTAGATGGGACCCCATCGCGACCCCGTCTTTCTGTCGATAAATTTGACTGTTGACAGTAAACTGAACATTGAAGGTACAAAGGAGCAGGAGTTCCTTAAGATCCGAGATGGGAATGCCAATATCTTTACCGTTGCACTCAATCAAGTCACAAACATAGTCTATTGTCTCAGTGAGTGATATGTTGGTAAACAACGACTCGACGTCCAGGGAGAACATGGAGTGTTTGTCAACCTTCAGATCTTTAATCTGACCGACGAAATCAAAACTGTCTCTCAGGCTATGTGTCGATACTTCTCTCCTGATTGGTTCTAACAGAATGACAAGCCATTTAGCCAAAGCATCATAAGGAGAATTAGACAAACCGAGGATGGGCCTGAGAGGTAGGCCGGGTTTGTGCGCTTATGGGAGACCATAAAGCCGAGAAATTGTTGTACCAGTGGGACGGATATGCTCGAAAGTATTGGTGTCAATGTTTCCGGATTGTTCAAGATGTCTTAATATTTTGGACACGGCTTTTTCAATCACATGCGTCTTGTCTTTCTCGGATTCCATTTTCTTAAATTTGGATCTGTCTGAGAGGATAGTATTCATCTTATCAATGTAGTCAGATTTGTTCATCAAGACAATTCCTGAGCCTTTATCTGGCTTGGACAGTAAAACTTGGTCGTTTTGCTGTAAAAGTTTCAGAGCCTCGAAATGTTCCTCTGTTAAAAGTCGTTTGGGTATGGGTTTGTAGTCGAGGTACTTGTAATATGAATTGATAACGTCGATTCCAGTTGTTCTACACTCAGTTCAGAGGAACGTACTAGCACGGATAGCTGATCATGTAGATTCTCAAATTGGACTTCAAGCTCGAGCTGACAGGTTTTACGACTAGGACAACAAAATTTTGGACCTAGTGACAACGCCTCCAAAAGGGTAGTGTCCAGTATTAACGAAGAAAAATTGTGCACGTACTTTTCTGGATTTGTCGGAAACTTGGTGCATGGTGTCACTTGATTAGGATGTGCCT
This sequence comes from Opisthorchis felineus, assembly GCA_004794785.1. NCBI lineage: Eukaryota > Metazoa > Platyhelminthes > Trematoda > Opisthorchiida > Opisthorchiidae > Opisthorchis > Opisthorchis felineus. The sequence continues at coordinate 480,169 of SJOL01006427.1, read as the reverse complement.
CCGTCTGTGGATGTGCTGGCCGTGACGCGCCACTCTTGGGACTCCCGCTTGACATCTGGCTACTATGCCTAATAACGTGTGCAGTTATTCCAAGCCAGATGGACGGGATGCTGGCGCCATTACTACGACAGATGCAAGTCCGTTTTATGTTGCTCTGTAGTGCATCAGGGCACGCCCGTTACACGTCTGACTTGAATCCTGAGTGGAGTATACGTGTACCATCGTAGTTGATTCAATGGCTTGACTCAAGTATGTGGAGTGCAGTTACTGAGTCGCGTTCAAGTTTTTCTAAAACTGAGTTAGATTTCGTGGAGCAAACCGCGTATGGCGTTTGTACTCCGTGACTCTCACATGAAGTTGCCTGGCTGTCGGGCCTATATATTTAACTGGACGTCCGGCACAGGGATTTATTAGAAGTAATTTGTCCTCTGTTGCGGTTCGATAGAGTCCAATTGTCGTTGTAAAGTGTTATCAACTCGGAAGAATGTTTAATGTCATAATTCCGAAGCATCTTTCGAATGACGTCTGAAGTACCCTTTTTATAGGGTATTCCTACGGTGACCACTGGATTTTCGTCTCCCTGTCTCACCGTTCCGGACAATGAGCCTTATGGAGTAGATGTTTCGCAGAGTTGTTTCAATTCACCTGCTCGTATGGACTCATCCGAGCACAATAACTTGACACGATTCACCAGTGATCGGACAACTGCACCTTCAACGTGGTGTGGATGCGAAAACTCATCATGCAAGTACCTGTCTGAATGTGTGGCTTTTCCGCGAATTCCCACTGTGAATCCATCGTTGGTGCTAACAGACAGCTTGTAGTTCAGGAAATTACTAGTCTTCGCCTCGGCATCAGTATCCATCATGAATTTTATGCTACTGCATTGTCCGTTCAAGCAGTTTAGGAAGGCATGCCACTGTGTGGCTGATATGATTGTAAATATGTGGTTCACTTGTCTCAGCCAGGTGCACGGTGGATGGGCAAAGTCACGTAAGGCCTTAGTTTCAACATGGTGCAACAAAATCCTAGCCACCATGGGTGATACTGGAGAGCCTATAGCGGCACCGTCAATGTGTCTATAGAGTGCGTATTGAAAGGTGAAATAGGTGGTGCTTAGACACAGTTCAACACCAGTGCTAATATCAACTGGGGATAAGGCTTTCTCTAAGATAGGAATATATTGTCAACAACAATACAACATAGAGGACATAAGAAATAAGCAGACGTTAACTAGTAAACTAGTATAAAGAGCCGTTATGTCAAATCTGATTGCCAATTCATCATCATTGATGTGGGTAGATTGAACTATATTAACAAAGTCAAGAGAGTCATTCATGTTACTTAAAAGCTAGCTGATAATTAAGCTTCAACAAACTACTTTAGCATTTGGATAGGTTGTACGTTGAACAAGTAGTATATTCCGCGATGGACGTATTTGGGTGCCGGTTTGTGTATTTTGTCAACCCATAGAATCTTCTGGATCTGTTGGATTTTTTACAGCATGGTACTTTTTGATGCTACTGGTGAACGGGTACCCTTGGTGTTTAATGGACTGAAAAGTGATGTTCGATGCTTGAAGCGAAGTTACATGGCTTATTGCAAAACTGCGTTGTGTTTTGACCCATCTAACTGTTACACTGATTCGTGTTGACTGAAAGAAACTTGGTCTCTGTAAATGATCAACCAGGATACTAGCTGAAATTCATGTCGCTGATATTTCAAATGAAACCAAACGATCTGTGATGTAAACAGCTGATCTTATTCAGTTAATTCGCATATGAGTTTTTATTCTCATGGAGTCTTATATGAACGAAAAATTAGCCACTCAAAACCCAGAGTTTTGGTAAAAAGCCGATCACTGGTGGAGCAATATGCCTTTAGATTTTATCCAACTGTTGACGATGACCACGGCATTTCATACATTGCTCTGTAAGCTTTTGACAGATGTTGACACGGGGGCTCATCTTCGCGTCTGTTACCCATAGAGTAATGATGAGGGCTGAAAGAGAAAATAGGATTCCCTGAATTTCCTTCATATACAAAATCGGAAAGTATATGCTTGCATACCGACAAGTGGTAATATTTCAGGTTTGTGTCTTCGGTATTTCAAACGTTCAGCTCATTATCGAGCCTGGTACGTGTTCGAACTTGTAATGTACGCATATTAAATTTGGTTATTTACTAACCTGAAACCACCAGGGCACAACACGCCGAAAACTGGACCAAGTAGGTCTGCTCGGGGAGGAAGGTTTGGAAGATGCCGCACAACAAGCTTCCCACAGACTAGATAAAGAGACACAGGAGATGATATAGGACCCACAAAACGAGGAAAACCAAGCACATGTATTGATCACTTACAAATGCACTGTACACGACCCCGTAGTTCGTCGCAACGTTCTTCTGACCAAATAATGTCGCGGTTGCCGATGGCATGATGGTGAGCATACCGCTCAAAGTGAACCACAGTAGACAAACCCAAATGACGTAAAGAACCCGGAGGGCTGTTTCGCCGGCAAGATATAAGTGGGGAAACGTGACCAAGACGGCCGCCCAAATCGACAATAAGATGCACAGAGGGAGCTAAATCAGATGAACAGAAAAATGCAAATCAGTATCCTCCTACTAATCATTCATGTTTGGCTTACGAAAAAAGAAGCATCATTTGCTGATGGAAAACACTTTTTCAAATTCATTTATGATTAACGAAACTCAAAAGCAGCTTGACAAAATTCCCGGCACGGTTCAACATATGTTGCATCAATACCTTTGCCTTGATTCCAACTCCAATCAATTCATTTGCTCATAATGTTGGACGAACGGCTTTTCTTCGCTTTCAGATTTTCGGCTAATTAAGTTTTTTTAATCTATACCGAGTTTTGTCCATAGTCTACCATCTGAGAATCAGTTGCACAGTGCACCTCCTGCGAGTGCCCAAAATTATTGACGACCACTCCCTCCTTGATAGCTTAAGAATCCCAAACTACCCCACAAGAAGCGAGTCTGAACCCTCATGTACCACATTTAAAGTATAGTACGGAGTTTGCTTGCTTAAGGAAAGTGAAATACCAAACTTGCATTCAATCATGGTAATTAAAGTCCAGTAGCACTTGCCGTGTGTAAAAATAGATGAATTCTTCCTGACCACGTGAAATAGTTACTTCATTGATCCGGATGGGTATTTTATTGTTTTTTGTCCTCTCCAGTCCGTTTCACCCAAGGCAAGTCTAATGAAATGGTCGTTTCTGAAATAGGCTCAATTTCAACAATGAAAGAGGCTGTCAAAATTGATCAGGTGCTCCTTAAGTGGTTGCATATGAGAGGATTTTACCTCGAAGTGAGGAGATGTTCATCAGTTTGCAGGTCCCTGCCTTTCATTGTCAAACATCGCGAAGTTAGCTAACATTACAATGTTTTGGACAATTCGTTGTCTGTTTTGATACAGCTGTGGTTTGTATGGCTGGTCGAGCAATGGTCGAGCAACAGGTGTACTGTGAAACGAACCGCAGGATATTGGTTTGACCAGGAGGCTACAAACGGGACTAGTGATTTCCTGCGAATATCTCCATAAGGGAATGGTGGGTCTTGATGCTGGGTGTAGATTTAGCCTAACTTGTAAGTCAACTTGGGGTAGCTTGTTCAAACCTGTGAGAATGTAGAAGCTTTGAGGTTTTTGGAATAGGACTTGGACGTTTGTATAGAATGCGAGACAGACAACAATGATTGTTAACGCAAACCACCGAACCGCCATTTATCATCTTCACAAAAAATGGAACCACCATCAAATTTAATCCAGTAACTAGTACCAAGTATGACGGTAGCTGGAAGTGTTTCGCACCAATTTTCTAACTTGCTGTAGTGTGAAGTCGCTTCTTTGGGTGAAACAGTTAGTTACTCCGCTCCGCTCCGCTCGACAATTGAGATTTTAATTCTCCGTGTGCCAGTGTACGGTATACAATACCATTTAACGAAGCCATGTTTTGGGACAAATCGACTATAGTCATTAAACCGAGATATTTGCACGAATCAGTCCCAAATTTAGTCTAAGATATATATCTGTGTAGTCCGGAGCCATCACATTTGGCTGACTAGGTCGATGCGCATCAAACGAACCCGTATTGGAAATAGTAAAGGTAAGATGAAACAGTTTGTCTTGTTGCTGCCGAGACTCTTCTTCATACCAAATTTTTGTGCTTCTTACGGTGTTGCGAACTAACGAAAATTATGGTACTTCGCGCCATGGAATTCTTTCAACAGCCCTTGGTTGCTAACTCACTCGCCTGGATCGTCTAAATTCCAGCTGCTTCCATCTTCACCTGATAGTTTTTGTGCCAGACGACTCACCTTAAACGATACCTTATCGACGATCAAACCCCAAACAATTCGACCACCACAGTTGAAAACAGACGAAACGGTTGCGACAGCGGATAGGAAACGATCATCGGTGATATAAGCTTGTCCGAATAGCTGTAGTCGAGAAAGAGAAAAAGTCTGACGGCTAGTGAACGTGCGTTTGGCGGTTAGGGTGATAAGATCGAGTGGGGGGGGGGCACGGCTAGCCACTTGCCTTATATGCAGATGCGATAATGGTGATTGGAATGGCCGCAAATAACAGAATAAACCAGAGGAGGTAGAAATCGAGGCGACGAATCAGATCCTTTGGCTTCAAGTTGATTTCTCTGGAACAGAAATAGGTTAGAAACTGCGAGTTAAACAAACCATTTTTCTCAAATTTTTATATCACAAAACAAGTGCACATTCTAATCACGGTCGCCCAGTTTGTGGTGCATGGATATAGGCAGTCCATTCAGAAATGCTTATCAATTTCAATTATCATCATCCTGTGTGTTACCTATGCTAAAAAACCTAAAAGCACCATATGGCTGAACCAGACGTATATTTGCGGCTCAAAGTATTCCAGTGTTATCTCTTATAAGTAATGCCAGTAATAACGTCAGCTTCACCAGTTGGTGAACTTTAGTGAAAGGTGACAACCAGTGCGAATTTCTTAACTAGATTTTGTTAATATACTGCCGAATGGGCTGTGCTCCTCTGACAGCTTCACACTATTGTCACAACTGCCATGCTTCCAGCTTGCTGTCCTCTATGACAGCCTGCTTGATAAGTGTAATAATGAACCATGACAACGCGAATCTTGTTGGTGAATTGCAGAAGTTCTCTTGATGCTTCTCACCCGAGATGATAAAGCCAAGAATTATGATAGACAAGAGTGACCTGGACGAGGAAGCTGACAGCTCTTGTCAACGAGCTAGGTTGCTTTGAATAACATGCTATCCAAAATCGTGGCGGAGGTCCGCAGGCCTCACTGGAATTTTTTTAATTTTGTAGCTTCTAGACAAGCGTTAACGTGAACTCTCTGTTTCCGTGGAAAGTGAACCTTGTGCTTGCCTTCCGTATCACCAAACGCACCTTAGTGTGTTGGGTATAGACGGTATGATAAAGAACAAATCTTTTGAAAGTATTATTAAATTGTTGGAGGCCCAATCGGTTCTACCCATTTATGCACGTTTTGTGACGTGGCAGTTTTACGTAGTAGGTATAGCAAATTTTGTGACATTTGTAAGCTTAAACTACGTCAAACACGAAAGTCAAATCTCAAGCTTTCGTCCGAGGATGTATACCGACCGCTTGTCTCAAAGTTTCTGCACCATGCTAAACAAGAGCTAAATAAAACCGAAAGGAATACACCAGGGAGCTAGCAGAGGCTATTAGTCATGCCGGTGCAGACGACCACTCCAATCTACCTCGTATTGATGTACCACGAGGTTTAGCAGCGTTTTTCTCTACTAAAGAACTTGTCTATCTAACACTTGGTGGAGCTGATTTTGCTGACGCTTCTATCTCCCAGTACAGCGGACAAGTAAAGCGGTCCGTTGAAACATTCAAAAACTGCATCAACTGCTTCCAAGCACCAAGCGCCGAAATACTGCTAAGTTATCTTTGAGTATTTGAAGTTTCAGAATGCAAGCCAGTAAGATCAAGAGATCGCGCCTTTCATCACTGGACTAGCTTAAGGTGCTTGAACAAAATGCAAGATGATGCACTCACTTTTCAGCTGGTTTTCCCTAAAAGTATAGTTAAATGGAAGTTAGTGGAAAACGTTTCGCAGGTATTCTGACTCAGTTGCACTCAACAGAATTTCTTAGTGTTTGAGTGCTATGGAAAATGCATCAACTCACCTTTTCACTCGCTTCGCCATCAAGCTTCAGGTCGTATTCTTCAGGTTTCTGGTAAAAATAACCACACCGCGAAATATTTTGGCGTGCAGCCTAATATAATGTCATTAAATATTGGTGAGATACTAAGCGCAAAATAATGAGTTTACTCTGTGGGTCTGTTAGTCCGTATGCATTTCTGCCATCTTTGGCTAAATGCATGGTCCATCTAAACATCTTACAGTTACAATGTGCCTCAACGTCATTAGTAGATGATTGAAGGAGGTTGGCGTCTTCAAAACTCGGTGATGGGGTTTTTCAAAAAATAACGGGTAGTCCGTCAATGCATCTAATTTACCAATGGATTATGCGAGATTAATTACGTTTTATGATAAACATGGTTACAGCAATCTGCTGCATTCTAACAGGTCTTCATTTAATCGAGTGCAAGTATTCAGCTTACCACTGATGGCCTTTGTTGCATCAAACAAAATCCGATTATTTGTATCCCCAGTAGAATTCCTCCACAAAGTAGAAAGCACTTTGGCACACGGTCCAGGAGACTGTTGTCAACAAAGTTCCTGCGAAAATTAACAGAAACGGTCCGGTATTTTTTCAAATGTTTCGGAAATTTAGTCAACTATGATTTGAAATACGCAATGTTTTGAGTGTTGGTCATTTGTCTTCGCCCTATTATTAAATGGAAAATGTGTAGAATATGGGTCATCTTTTTATCACTAAGATTCATTCCTGAACAAATAGGGATCCTGTTTGTGGGGGAAACTTTGTTGTGTAAAATAGTTAACCCACGGGGTATTGACTGGTTTGAGCACTCCAGTAATTTGTTTGATGGCATGTCTGGTTTCCGAGTAATGATAAATTTTTAACTGTCCCCCCGGTTCCGTTTTACCTGCAAGGGTTTCTCTCCCGTATGCCGCCTGTTTAAATAGCGGCAATGTGTAATGTGATGTTTAGCGAGGTATACTGGAGAGCCCCCAAAGTCAGTCATCGCCTTCTGGTAATGGGCAACAGACCAACACTACTGGACGCAAGCCACTTCCAGCATTAATTCATTTTGCTTCTAAAACTCTGAAGGTGAGCTATTCCAACATGCTTTCGTAGGATTGTTTCGCTTGTTTACAGTTGAATGTTCTTTGCGCATTTCAGCCGGAAAATCCGACCGAGACGATTACTTTACAGGAAGATAATTTGACCATTTGAATGTAACGTATATGCCCCTTTAAGTTGGATCGCACCATTATAATTAGCTCTTTTGGAGCGTTATCGTGTACACAGTTCAATTGCACAACATTTCCATTAGAATCGTCATGACGTCATAGACTACTGGCCAGGCGCAAAAGGCTATAAGCACTTCAGGTGAACAGTATATCTAGGAAATGTCGGTACAACCCTCACCGTAATTAGTTACGTTCCGCGCATTCGGAGTCCAGCTATGTGAAAAAAGGGTCACATGGACCACAATCAGGAAGGCGGAAATTTCTCACAGCTCTCAATTTGACTGTAATTGCCTTGATTTTACGTTTTCAAGCCATAACCCTCCCTGCGACAACTTCCGGCTAACAATCGGTTGGGGTGGAAAACGACACTTTTTTGGTTGGTCATGCGAAACAGATTCCTCAGTAGCCTTAAACTAATAAGATTTATTCGTGGCTGTAACAATACTCACTTCCTAACGATTCAAGTGCTTACAAAAGTCAGCTAGCTACATGTTAATGTGCTACGGAGAAACCGGTTACCAAAAGCTTGAACCTGTTTCGCAACCATAAATTAAGTTTACTCTTACCGCGGCCTTATATAAGGCGGCTGGTTTCATCTTCAGCTCAAGATCTGGAAACCTCCGTTTTTGTCGTCGGTACGCGTTGAATTGCTCAGATACTTCTGTAGTGTAATAAACACACCCCTGCCGAATCGGATTCTTGCTTCATTCTATCGTGTTTCTGTCGTAGGTGCCTGCTTTAGGGATTGCATTATAGGGACAGCCAATAGCCGTGTTTCAAAATGTAGCCTGGGCACCCTTTCGAACACAGATGCGACGACCGAGTGGATCCAAGTACGCAAGTAAGAGCCCACTACATAGTAATGACCAGTCAAGAAGATTCATCCACGTCCTTAAACAGTACTTCTGCACACTGAGACTAAAAGTAACGACGACTGCTACTTCCGTCATCATTCGGTGTAAACTATTATTGCCAGCGTCAACGAACCTTTTCCACCAGTAAGTTACCAAAATTATCCAGCTGATACGTCTGTGCTGCGGCCGAGTTTTACCCCACGGCATTTGTTTTGCAAAGCCTGGATTGCAGCTTTGTACCTAAATATCCTACATTTCTAAGCAATGAACGCATATGAATATTATATTCTTTATTTTGAGGATTATATGATGATCGGTACATCCAAGACTGTTGAATGAAGACATAAACTCTATGAAAAGCTTGAAAAATACTGGTAAGCCTCAAATGTCGATTGTCGCCCTCCCCCCCCCCGGGGATCACCGCACTCAATAATATGAAGCAAATGTAGGAAATAAACTGTTCTTGCCTTGAATATAACTGAACTAAACGCCAAGTGACACAGGCTTTATAGCGGTAAAAATCCGGGGACAAAGGAAGCCTGTAACGGTGCACTTATCCTTGAAAAATACAGATCTGGAAGATGCTTGGCATTACTACATATATTTTGAATGGAATGACCGTTTGTTAAGTGCCTGTTTTTTATAGAGAGCACCACAACGACCACCAGTCATTAAGTTAAAATTGTGAAGCCCTTGGGGCTTACTTTCTTAACCTTGCGGGGAAAAACCGCGGTTACGACAGAGTTACAATAAATGGTGTTAGATTGGTGTATCTAATACCAAGGCGCTTTATCGCTGAATAACAGTGTTTTCCATAGTGACTCAATCCCCTCTGGCATTTTGTGAACAATCAGATTGCTTAAATGAACAATCGGTCTTTTTAATACGGAATGGTACATGGCATTTTTCAGGAAAAATAAATGTGTATATCCCGGAATTTTCGTGGACGTTCGGAGTAACGTGCGTTACCGGCAGTGAGATGGCAGACACTAGCGTAGTCCCTAGGTGAGCAGAGCGGGTGATCGATTACCACACCCGATGAGTCCGAAAATGTTGAGTAATTCGTGCAAAATTAGCAAGCTTGGAAGTGCGACTGGAAAAGCATTCACTTCTTTCTTGCCTGAAAGATTGCTTACAAAATATCACTCACCCGTTAACCGCAGAGACATTGTCCGGATTGATGAAAGACGTTTGCACCGGAGTGAAAACCAGAGCACCCAAACCGAAACCACCAACAACCAGTCCAAATATTAGTGCGCGTCGGGTTGGGAACCACTACAGTTAGAACAGAAATAATCGGATCTTGGGAAGTATAGTTGTGCAACCTTCTAAAACGGGTATCCTCTAGAATTTACATCTACTGTCTAACGGCAGCTAAAGAATGGCATAACAATAGAGTAAAACAAAGGGGAAGCTCACTGCGGTTGCCACACCCATAACGACAGAATATCCGAATCCAAATCCTGTACCCTGAAGCAGCGCATATGTGATAATGACTCCTGGGTAGGAATTTATAACGGTGAAGTATGTCAGCAGTACGCTTCCACTGAAACAAAAATCAAATAACACGAGTGTCACGTGCACTAGAGAATTAAATAGGTGATCGGTAGTTCAGTTCAAATTGCTAACCGAGGGGCAGAATTGCAGCCTCTGATTCAAGTTGTGTCTAATTCGTCATGCACGATGCGCGGAAAATACTATAAGTTCCCGACTATAATCTGTTATGATTATCAAGCACCAAGATTATTTTCAATGTTAATCGATGAAAGTTAGTTAAAGTATTTATTATCCCGCAGATACGTACCTACGTTTATCCATCAGTCATGATCCCGATTGGAAATCACGCTCTCCTGGTGGCTTGAATTTTGAGTTAAGAATTCTGAACCGTTGACGTAAACAAATTAAGAGCATGATTTCACTACACAAAGTTCAGACAAGTAGAAATGACCATATCATGGATAGAGAACAATAGTGTGAATCTCGCGTAATGAAGACCAAATGTAGTTTTCAGTGGTCCCTTCTGAATCTTATATTCATCACAAGGGGTGTAAGCCACACCCGGTAGAATAATCCTATTTTACTCTTTGTTTTCTTGAACAATAATTGTTCTAATTACTACGGTATCTCTGTAAATGATCCAATAATAACTGGTTGTTAGGGCCAGTAGGTTATTTCCCGACCACGGCTTGGCGTGGTCACACTGCCACCTAAATATGGAACTTTGGCTACAGTTGTTGGAGCTAAACAGAATGAACCTAATCCCTTGGCAAAACCTGGGCATGTTCGGTTTGATAAGGACTATACCCTTGTCCTGGGTCAGGTCATATCTTGGCTACATGCACTAACACGGATACTGTAAACCCTAAAATCAAAACCGTCCAAGTGAAAGTGCCCGTTCTGGAAACAAATACAATTCATTGACTGTATAACTCGACAGAAATGTAGCCGTAATTTTACGGTAAAAGACGCGAACAACGGAACTCACACTCTCTAGTGGTATAAATCAAATCCGATCATAAACGTTGTGTAATCTGATTAAAGAGACTCTAATGCATCATTTTTTTTATTATGTGCTCACTCATGAAGACAATCGTTACAGTGGAACACTGTCTTTCTTGTAATAAGCCACTGCGCCTTGGTAAATAGTTTTTGGGTTTCGTGTTTTTAAGATAGAGCTATTACCTGCACCAAAAAGATGAGTCCTATTGAATTTTTGACACAAATATTTACGCGAACTGTGAGCTGTGTAGCATCGTCTATCTTACCACTCACCAATAGCCCATGAAAACTCGATAGCGTCAAGCACTTCAAACCATTATTTTGATGCTATGAATAACGTCGAAGAGAAGAAACTCGGGATTTTTCCATTTCATCACACCCAGCATCTGCTTGTGGAACCTGCTTATTGTGATTTAAAATCTAACTCTGGATATACATAGATGAGCAGATCAATCAGAATAGGTTCTCGGGATGCTGCACACCAAATAAAAGTCGTGAAACTCGATAACCCTGATGTTTGGTCCTTGAGAGGCAACAACCACAAATTCAAATATCTAACACTACTCCCGAGCCACTGTGGGAAGTAGCCTAATAGGCTGACGGATGGGATAGATCTCAGTGTAACGCGGATGGGTTTGACAAATCAATATTTCAGCTCCACTCTGAATAAAGTGCATAAGAATGTAATCAATCTGAAACTAAGCAGGCTGTTCGTTTGCCTCAGCCTGGTTAAAAACCTTAGGCCCAGTGTTCACTCATCAGTTTTCGTCCGAAGTTTATGTGGGAAATATGTCATTCTTGTGCACATTGTTGAGCTATAAATGAACGTCATTTTGGGACTAAAGAGAGCTATAGGACTCAATTTTGGTATGTGTTATGCACACAGTTTATGCGACACTGACACAGTTTACTACAAAAGAATTCCATTTCTAAAAATTTATCTCTCCGCCTGACTTGATATTGGTTGATAGCAATATTAGTGAGTAGCATGTATAAACCAAGGACCACGATCAACCCTAGTGAACTCAGAGTGTACAAGCCAATTGAATAGTGGCAAAGGCTTATTTCAGTTTCCAGGTGAGGAATTTATGGACTAATTCCGAGCTAAAAAATATAACTGTGTTGCTTTAACAGGAAAAAATAAGACTGACCTAATATAAGGAATTGTATTTTGGAGTATGCTTGAGTACCAGCATATTTCTATTGCTTTATAGGCCTCTTTAACATGAACGGAGACCCGTGTTTTAAGGTTTCTCGGATAACTTCTCAGGGTTCCTTCATTTTTTGCGTTCAATTATTGAGTCAGGCCTTGTGGTCAGTATGCATAATGTGAGCGAGATATTGTGTATAATTGATAACAGCAACGAATTTCCCTCTGTGTAGCCCAGCGGTGGATCTGGATAGCTAACGTTTATTTAAGCTTTTGGGACCACAGTCACACTTCCACTTAGGTTGACCAGGACAAGACGACTCACTTGTGGGCATATATGTAAATTTACTCAGGATAACTCACCTATGAAGTAGGCACGCGATTCCAACGACCGGGCGGAAACCAATTTTCTGAGAGACAAGGCCACCAATGGGCATCATAACGCCCTGCATAACCAGCGCAATCGCGGATAACCAGATTGTAAGCCTTTTGTCTGCATTTGAGTCAACCCGAACTTTCGCGTAACTGTATATGTATGGAGTCATATTAGCTAGACATAAGTCGACCAACATCATTGAACCCACCAACCGTATAAAAGTAGCCGAATGTGAAATGGATCAACATTCCACCAATCACGGTCATAATGCCCTTGCACAGGAATTTCTTTTCCGGACTCTGAAATATTCATCACTGTGAGGCCGAATATTTAATCTTACCATATTCCACCGCGGTAACTAATGTGACTACAAGACGGGTATTCACTGGTGTCACTTGTCAAACTAAGTTCATTCAAACTGATTTATATGTTATTGACTGAGAGCGAATGGCAAGCGTGAGTGACGGATCAAGCACTGACTGGATCAGATTTTGATGTTGCTAGTCGTTGTGCATACGAACAGAAAGTCCTAAATGTGTCCCTTAAAGCCGAAAATCACCATCACCAGAAAGATGTAGCTCCACTCAGTTGTCGTGATGTACATTGTGTGGAAGTTGTAAGATAAACGCGTGATTTTATCAAATCAAATAGGATTGCAATTATATCTGGCAGCCATTCTGGTTTTAAGGAGTTTTCTGGGATGTGGTACCTAATATTTCAATGGTAAACTTGGTAAAGTATTCAGCAGACCGTGCAGACGTTTGTCGGTCCTAGTCACATAGGAAGAAAGTTCTTGTTTCATCTGAGCGATAGTAAACCGAGGTATATAAAGGACGTCACTGGACCTGGTGATGGCAAAACTGTTGTTTTTGGTCCTAGATAAGTATTATGATGTGCATTTCATCAGGCTTTCTCAACGGGAGTCGACTGACAGCCTTGCATGATCCAAGTTCATGCCATTAAACTCGTCATCAGCCGATCGCCGAAGTAAAGCAATGGCAAAGTGTTTAATAATGTAGGTAATCTCACTTGGTTTAGCTCAGTATTCTGCGAGTGAACACATCCGTTTTCGGTCATTTTGCTGAGGGGCATACACTTTACATTTAGTCCAAAATGCGAGCAGCCCCCCGTCCATGATTATTTAAATTTTTCGGCTGTTGAGTTGAATAACTTCCTGTGTTGCGTCACTTTCTGGGGCGAAATTTGACGTTCATCGCCACATGGTCAAGAGTTTGCTCTTCTGATGAGCTCTTGTGAGACGGAAAATTTTTCAATGCTGCTGCTCTTAGAGGTGTGGAATAACGAGGACAATTCTCCAGATAGAGGAAATCGGTTCAGTCGAGTGAGATGTGGGTGCACTTTCTGAATGAGCTACGTTTTCACTTTGTATTGTTCTGCACGATTTCCTCAGTGCATTTGTGTATGTGCACTAATTGCTTGGTCAACAGTATGACCAGTCATTTGGATATGCCTTTTAACAATGTTTTTTACTGCTGTCGTCAGAAAAATACTTCTAGTTGCAAGCCCAAAAATTTTGCCTAAAATTGCGGCGCCGAAAATACCAGAAAATTCAAAGAAAGTTATCTGAGTTGGCTGACGTCCACGTGGTCATTTTTGGATGGCCTTCAAGCAATGATTCTACGGTGGATCATCCTACGTTCCGCGGAGTTGCGTGTGCCTACTCGCCTTCCACTATCTTCGTTATGAAATAGGTTTTGTCACCATGTTTTTTAAGGTAGTGAAAAAGCCAGATGTTGGGCAAGTGAATTGATACATCATGGTTTTCGTTTAAAGGCACAGCTAGGTATGATCCATTGTTGCTTAACTAAAGCCGTCGGACCAGTTGTGAGGAGATCACTTCTTATCACAAGAATCATCTTCTGAGCAACAGTTTTACGCTGATGTAGGATCAGATGATATTTATCAAGCAAGCAAATAAGGCAAAGCTATTAAACTGACTGCGTCAAATTTGTTATTGAGATTAGGATTCGTTAATAAGATAATTTGTGCCAATATGTGAATGACACTAAAGCCAACCAAAAGTGGCTATTAAAGACAACGACCTTTTCTGAGCGTTTCGGACAGCGGTCCCACTGAGCATTATCAGCTCCGAGTGCTTGGGTAGATTTTGTTGTCTAGCTGGACTCTGGTACACAGTGGACATAATGTATGAGCAATGTTTAGGGTTTCGTAACAAACAGTGAAGAAGCCTACTGCGAACCTGAGGAGCATTATGTACCGTGTTCATATGTCCTCTGGCTCTTTTGAAGTGAAAATTTACTCCCTGTATGACTCGGCAACTTAAACAAAGATCGAATTCAAGAAAGCCGATCTGGTTACCAAAGAGACCTTTGAAGCCACAAAATGGTTGTATCTCGTTCAGTTTAACGGATTTTGGATAAAGTACTTGTCAAACAATTCATCTTTAAGAAACCCTTCCTACGATGTATGTCCATCATTCCATTTCTGTACAGTGTGAAGAGTTGTAGGTAAGCACATCGAGGGGCGATGTGATCTTCGTTTGGATCAATTTCAGCCAACATATTTGTGAATAAATCTGAGGGTCAACTGTCACCGGCGTCTTTATGGTTACCGTTTCATAAACGCTACTTGGATGATACTTTTACCACATATTAGTTATACCCTTGAATCGACTAGCAGCTTCGAAATTTTAGCTCAATACATGTGACATTGTGGTTTGCTGCTGAAGAGGAAGGGGATGGTAATTTGCACTTTCCAGATGTTTTGCTTATGCATATCGGTGTGGGGCTTCGGAGATATGTTAGAAAGCTATTTCATCCGGCAAATACACAATAATTTTACAGTTTTGACAACATGAAATATAAACGAAACCTAACCAAGTGTCTGACGAGTGAGTTTTGAGGAATCTGCGCCAAAGATAAGCTAGATGAAGAACTCTGCCATATTTAAAAACCTGATGAAGAATGGCTGCCTGAAAAGCGTTTTTCTGCAACACATGAGTCGGTAAAATGAAGTTGTAAAACCATGCCCGACTTGGCAGAAAGAAGCTTATATATATATTCGACTTCTCAATATAAGCGAAGTGGTCGCACGTTGGCTGACCACTGGTCTCTCATATTTTTTGCCGCGCAAGTAAGAATGTGATTCAGCAACCGCCGAATGCCCAACGTCAAATTAGAGGATAAACTGCCCGTATATGACTAATATATAACGCACGTTTCCTTTGTTTCCGAGTTTGCTGCGAACTATGTATGACCTAAGACTAGGCATCATCATGCGAACGTCCCGACAAACCGAACCACGGAAACAGTGCTTTTGCTGTCTACCTAACTGATCCGGTCCAATCGTACACTGTGATAGATCGAATGCCACCAAAAGATTTCAAGTCTGTGCGACAAAATGCACTCAAAACAGCCAAAGCATTTCCAAATCGATCAGTTCAACCAACCACTTGTCACCAGAAGTGTCATCTAAGGGCGTTGACTCTGCCATGGTCTGCTAACTACCCAGCTCAAAATTTGTCTAACATTGAAGCCCAGTTGGCTTTATTGTTTGCAGAACGATTCCGTAGACTGACTTTAGTAACCAAATGTATTACATTTGGCCCTTCCCTTAGTTGCTTGCTTTATTTGTGTATTTGTCTGGTGAGATCATATGAAATCCGTATGATTGGGATGTATGTGTTTTTAACCTGGATCAGTAGCCTAAACCAGTTTCATTCTGAAACTTTGTGCTACACAGTAAAGGATCCTCTTCAAAGACCGAACAATGCTTCCCGTAGCGTTCTAGGTGTGGTTCTCTCAAAGCATTGCCGAGAGAGATCATTCTGGGCAGCAGTTGTTTTCTCGCAAGGTAGGAGGAATGCCCGGTTAAGCAACCGAAGGAATGACAGAGTGTTCGGCCTGACCTATATCTAAATGGGACAACTGTATTATTTCCAGCATTCTAACTGAGTGAATCAGGGGGCAGCGTCGTCATCGATAACCTGTATTCTACCGCTGAGAAGGTAGACACTCGGTTGTTGGATGTTCTGGAGATTTGCAACTGCTATTCATGGAGTAACTTCCGTCAAGAAACTTATAAGAAGGCTGGTGGTTTCGTGGAGTTTTATGATAGACTATAATCCATTGATCCAGTAATAGATTTCTCAATCGGGCTGATCGTAGCGGGAGAATGCAAAAATAAGTCCTTTGCATCCTATCACCAGTTTGCCGACGATAAAAACACCTGCGTGGTAATGTCCGCCACTGATTTACATATTTTCAAGGATGCCACACCCTAGGCCTGCAGTTCAAAGTCCGAAAACACGTCAGTAAATCAGTGGTGTTGTTTCCTCCCAATGGCCCTGGGGGTTTGGTATTGTGCGCACTTTAGAATGGATTAGGCTCTTGGCTAACTTTTCTAGACTTATTAATAGTTGAAAGAGTTTCGTTCACGGAAGTAGAAACACATTGGTCCGAGAATTCGGTCCTGCTAAGTCGTTTTGACTGCTCGTTCAGCCAAAACACGATTTCATCCTCCCACCAACACACCTGGTTCGGTGGTGATTTCAGATAGATAACACCTGAAATGTCAAACTACACTTTTTGACTGGTCTCTGAAATGTTTTCCGCTTGCCCTTGCCTGATTTTGGCTGATTTGCCTTGAATGGCACCTAAAAGTTGAGTTGTAGAATCCAGCAGTAATGTGACAGCCAGAACAGATGAGAATAGCAAGGTGGTACTAAGAATCTTTGACCATAGCACGGGATGCTTCGAATTTTGGGTGTGAAATTGAAGGGGACTGACACTTTGTTAGATATTATTTAGCAGGACTGAGACAGTAAGAGATACGTAACCGTGGACAGATTCTATTGGTTTTCAAAGAACTATATATGTATGCTTTTCAATGTAGCTGCTTCTTCATAGACGTGTATCAGCGCTCATGATTTCAAAGTCTGCGGGCTCTCAACGGTCAAAGGCTACTCTGCACTCTGCTTTACGTCCATCTATCCAGGCGATTGACTGGAATTATCCTAGCAAAATAACAATGCTTTTTCCGGTGTTTTTTCTATCAGTACAAGTCTGAGTTGACACAAATCAGTATGGAACATTGCTTTGTCCAGATAAGCCAAATCTTATGCATCGAAAAGGATGAGCTAAACAAAGCTTGGTTTTTTCCCACCGTACAAGCGGGTGATAAGGTGCACCTCTGCGACTAGCCTGACGGGATGATTATTGGTCCCCGAAGCATCGCGCTAAATTGTGTGGTTCGTACAGTATGCGTTAAGATGCCAATGGAATGGTATGCGGACAGAATTTACTACTACTACTATAATAATAATAATAATAGCAATGATAAATTACGCACTATTTTCAGCCCGCACAGTGTGAATGGGAAGACCAACATAATTAAACTTACATAGCCCTAAGCACTTCATTTCATTGTACACACCCCGGGATTTTAATTGATTCAGAAAGCATGATTACATGGCGGCAAACCTTACCGTCCGCCAAAATCGGCACCCACTTCGATAAACAGCGTTCCAACTTTAATGTCCTTTTAGGATTGCTGGTTAACATATGGTCCTGTGAAATTGCTCGGATATCACGCGACTCTTGCACATGGCGTACCCCCATCAAAGGCCTTGTATTTTGGGTAGTGCTGTGGATATGACAGCTAAAGCAATTTGTTCCATGTGTTGCAGAAGACTTTCCGAGCGTAGCTTAGTATTTGTTACCTGTTAACAGCATTTGCGATCAACTCCGCTGTGGTCAGCAGACAGTGTTTTTGGTGCTCTAAGATGACCCATTATGGTAACTGTCACCCGCTTGTGAGGACTGACACATAGTGTATAGCAGCAAGTAGTCCAGAAGAGTAGTAAAGAAGCACACCGTTAAGTCTCGAAAACATCGTTCAACATTAATGGAATCCGTGCACACAACGTGGTCAGTTCTTAGTTGTATGTGAGGAAACTTAGGTTGTTAGAGTACATTGCAATTTTCAGAAAATTTCTCAATAAGCATGGATTTGGCTGGTTTCTTTTGCACACGACTGAACTATTCATCTGATTCATTAATTTTCTGGAACTAGCTAGCTGGAACAGCCATGGTGAAGAACAGGCAGGTTTTGTACATCATTTTCTAATCTTGTTGATAGACTGGTCGGGAAAATATATTGTAAACATTGTCGCTGATCGAATGCCTAACGCTATCTCAAAACCAGAGTCAACTACAAGACGAAGCGTGTGAGCAATAACCAACGTGGAATGGCGTTGCTTATCCTGTAGGTGACCTCATCCACAGCGTGGAAATGGACGTAAACATTTCCAAAATGGGTAAAATTGCTTCTGGTAGCGAGCATATTGCCTGTCATACAAAGAATCAAGGCAGTCAGGCCTTAGTCTTGTGGCAGAATTTTACGTTTTGTTGGTTTGGAGTGCATCTGTCAAAATTTCCATTCCTTTTAGACTGATTATTGGGGGTGGAAAGAGATAACTGCAGTCCGATACCCGATTTCCGTTAGTATGCAGTCTTGAGGAGGCTATGCCCACTTGGATGTGTAACTTCTCCATCACAGTGTAGACCACGAGGTTAAGAAATTATGGTTTTATCTAACATCCGTGGTGATCCATAGAACGGTACAGTATACCGTTGTTCCCAGACATCTTCCGTGCATCAAATAATAATTTGCTGAGTTTACACAACCTCTACTGCAGTAGAGGTGACGTGAAATCGACTAGTTTAAACTCAAACTATTCCGATCACTATCCGTGTTTCTTTGGTGCAACCATCGGTTCTGATGAAGGTTCAATCTCTCAGTGGTTTTCGCACTAAACAGAACAAGCAGTATCGTACTTCCAACTTTCGGATAACCGCAATCTGTGACTTTTTGCGCTAAATTTGCGAAATTGCACGAATTCGTCTCGGCAGGACCACCATATGGCAAAGCTCATCTGTTGAGAAACGGACCAAGCACCCGAATCACTCACAGCGTATTCGGTTAGAAGTGCCTACTCTTGGCCCACTGCTTCATTGCAGTCTATACCAAAACAGTCGTCGTACTTGACACTGTGCAGGCTGTAGTTTGCTCTTACATGTTTAGCCGAATTTACGATCAGCTATGAAGGGTAAACGCTCGTGCTTAATCACTCAGGTCTCTCAGCCCTTGAATTTGCTCCCACACTACAATCACGGCTGCCTACACGGATTTTTTTCAATGTAGACAGCCATACCTACATGACCTTTGGGACTATGGTCCGTGCAGGACGCACACGGAAATATTGAGAGACTGGAACGTGTACCTGCGCTCCGAAAATGCGTGCATGAGTCCATGGAAAGCAAGCATATGCCTTTTCGACAAAGGAAGTAATTGCTCGAAGTTTATGCTACAGTTTTAGACGAACGTTCATGAATCGGTTTGTGCCTACAATCGGAACACCCATGGGTGCGTTACATTGCGCGAAATACGTGATCAATATTGACTGTTTCCAAAACTCGGGTGAGCTACAGTAAAATGATAAAATTGTACCAACCTCAAATCGTGGAATTACGCCGGCTTCTATACACCGGGTTAGAAACTGCTAAGTCCAAACGGGATCCGATACAAATAGGTAGGTAGGAAACACTACTACCACCCAAAGTTCACACCGGCACAAAACAAGTGGCCACAAGTTGACGAAGACCACGTGGTTGTACTAAACTAGGCGCACAATGATAAGGTCAAAGAGCGGCTAGCGTTCAGGTCAGAACAAGGGAGTGTAGGCGTATAACGGAAACAGCAAAGTGAGAACCCCCGATGTGCACAATGAGAATAGAATAAAAGAACCACCACCTCTCGACAAAACCAGCACGGCTTTCCCTAGTCTACCAGCGCCATTCGCCGCATGACAGAAATGAGATCAAAGATAATAGTACCATTGCTCTAACCACACACACGCCCCTCAATCCGGAGCCCACATCTACGGTGGGTGAGCAACTAATTGTCTTCTACTCCTTCCAGCGGGTGGGTGCGGCTATATTACGCCTAATCTTACCGAATGCACTGCATACTAGCACTGGCCATAACTCCCGAGCTTGGCTTGGACATTCCCCCAATATACACGACTTGGATTTTTGCCGCTGAATAATACAAAGTCTCCAACCAGGAAATTCCGACGATCTCACATCTACTTGAGAATCAGCCAATCCTTCTCCCTGGCACCAACATCGGATATATCTGTTACTTATATTGGCTACATCGCCTGATAAATCAAGCTGTCCCTGCAATAGGAAGTGACTTTGTGTCAACACGTCCATGCAGTCTGGATCATCGTAGATGGACGCTTCATGTCAGTGAGTAAGGTAGACGAAGGTTTGTCATTAGCACTTGCTCACAGGAGACAACTCTGAGCACTGGGTGGATAGATTCGGCACTCCCATACTTCATTGCGATGTTTGAAACCGCTACCGTGACCTCCATGATTGGGGCAACCCTGACATCTGGCACTGAAGACTCTGCACACTCGAGGAGAACAGCTCCGAACCCCCTTCCAGTTTCAGCCATGATCTCTTCTGTCCTGGCTTCCAAGGTGGCTTTCTGGACGGAAGATACTTTACTCTCACAGCTTTCCCACCTATATCTCCTAATTGCTGGCATCCTTTTTCTCCTCATCTTCTGGCACAGGGGTGTCATCTTCCTCATCGTCATCGTCATCATCTTCGTCATCGTCAACTGCATCAGTGGCGGACTCTTCCTTCTTCGCAGTATCCTCAGTTTCATCTATTCCAAATTCAATGGTTTATTTGTCGTCATCCTCTGACCTGTCGCCGTCATCTTCATCTCCCGCCTCAGAAGAATCACCACATTTGTTGACAAACCTCCATTTGAACGATTTGACTTTGCGAGTAACTCAACCTGACCCACCTGACTGCTGGAAACAACCAATAATCCTTGAAAAGTAAGCTATGCTAACCAGCACCAAAATAAATGTGTTCACATGTGTGACATGTGTTTGAATGGGTTGGCCGGGTGTGTGGCTAACGCGGCTTAACACTGGTGTCAGAGCAAATGAGCCTTGATGGGACGTCCCAAGAACCCAAAGCCGTTTGAACTTCCAGCTGGGCATGCAGGGTGGTTTTTTGGATTATAGATTTAGTGACCAGCGTCTTTTTAGCCAATGGTAGTTCACTTCGAGTGAGCATCAACCTACAGGAACCTGGACTACCTGGTGCTGGTTGGAGCATCTGCCACTACTTCACATAAAGAGTCCTTCCTGAAACTTCTCCACCAACTGGTTCAACAATAATATCCGTAGCTTTCGTCTTAGTCCCGTTGGTTTATATAACTATAGAGTTGTGTTACGGACACTACTCAGTGTATCACGGAATCACCGTAGAATGTAATAAGGTCTGTTTGGTTCCAAAAAATTTCGTGCGCCTGCGCAAACTATGAATTACAAACGGTACAACAGCTTTGGAGCCATAATGCTCCCAGAATGGTGAGACCAGTAGTGTCGTATTATTATCAGTATTAACAAGTACTCCATCAATACAAATAAAAAATTATTCACAAAATATCCCCTAAAAACTGTCCCTGCCGCAAACTATTTGGTGGATGAGGAAATATTTTAGAGTCGGATTCAGGCCAAACCATCTGAAAAAAATTTGGTAAAACAAAAAAACATACGCCGTAGTTTTCTCAAAAGCGAGAAAAATCAGAACATGCAAACATTATCATCGCAGAAAGAAATAGTAACGTCATGACAAAAGGAACTCAAACCTGCCTTTTGATTTTTGGGTGAGGTACCTATTGAATGGAATGTGACATTATATAAAATCGCGTTCTTCTTTCATCCATCTGGTTTTTCAGCTAATCCATTGAGTGGAAATGGGACATAAACCAAGGCACAACCATAGGACTAGCTGGAATTATCGTCTGTTAGGATGTTCTAAAAAATCGAAGCCTCTGTACTGAACACAAATTGGTTTCGCCAACGGTAATTCACAAACGTGTTCAAATTTCCGTGGATTTTTTTCTGGTTGAAAAAATGGTCGCGAAAAAGCCTATGATAATAAACAAATTTGTTCTCCGTTGGAGTTAAACGTTATTCGGTTGTTGTTTGCTGCCCCGGCATCGATCACAATGTTGGGTAAGTTTTCGACATAAAGTGAGCCGGTGATTCAACTTCGTATCTGTCACCCATAATGTCATAACGAGAGCTGAAATAAAAAATATACTGCGAATATCATCATCTATAAAATAGAGAGGATACAGGGGTATACACCAAGGACCGTTGATGAATGGTTTAGTATTTTTGAGATTCAAACGTGCAGCGTATTATTATATGTGTTGAGTGTCAATCAGTAAGTTGCTGACACTAGCCTACTCAATAGCTTACCTCCAGTTACCAGAACAAAACACGTTGAAAACTGAACTACGTAAGGCTGCTCCGGAAGAAACGTTTGGAAAATGCCACACAACAAGCTCCCAAAAGACTGGATAAAGGAAAGATGAAGCAAAAATCAGTACCGACCGTGCGAAACGGAAATAAACAAACACTGATATAGTTTACTTACGAATGCACTGTACACGACCCCATAGTTCGTAGCAACGTTCTTCTGGCCAAATAATATCGCGGTTACGGATGGCATGATGGTGAGCATACCGCTCAAACTGAACCACAGTAGACAAACCCAAATGACGTAAAGAACTCGGAGGGCTGTTTCGCCGGCACGATATAAATGGGGAAACGTGACCAAGACGGCCGCCCAAATCGACAGTAAGATGCACAGAGGGAGCTATATCACATGGAAAGAAAATTACAAAACAGCCTTCTGCTACCGATTCTTCGTTTCTTTTTTGTGAAAAAATAATGCTATTTCTGAATACACGGTAAAAATATCTGTTCAAATCTTTTTGATAATGAAAACAGATTCCCCTACACGTGCAAGCCTACATGTAATTCCAATTGTACACTCAGGCGAGAAATGAAATTAATGGGAAATCGGCGCTAGGTCACCCTGAAGAGGGCGGAATCGGTAGTCGATTGTCCAGCAAAATTCATCCGTCCTACATACTGTCTAGTAGCAAGATAGTTCTTGACTATTTTTCCACATACAGCTTGAGACGAACTTTGTGTTGCACACGTAGCTGAAGCATGGAGGCTGAATCTTGGAATTTTTTGTTGCCCCGTGAAAATACGTAAGTGATAGTTTGTCTTCAAACTTCAAACTTGCTCTTCTTGTGCCGATGCTGGAACGCTAATTTTGTGGCAGCGGAGTTTTCCTAATGTTGGATTAGCTACTGTATTAGGCATACTTTTAGTGGTGTTGTCGTCCATAGGACGAAACTGTTAGGTAGGTAAAGACTTGAAAATGGAAGAACTGCGGGAAAAACTTGTGGTAAGTATTAATCGCGGAGTCAGAACCAAAATATTTGCTCACACTAAAAAGCACATGCTAGCAAGCTCCTGACATATGTTAATAAAAGAAAGATCTGAATGATGTGACCTTCAAAACCAATAATACTTTGAATGGTCACTTTTCGCAAAATTCCGCTGTGTATTCCACAAAATGCACGCTGCAAATTCCCACCAACCCGGGAGATATAGAAAGCAAACCAAATACAACTAGAAGGCGTTACGGATGTGGTGAGTTCTGTCTTCGTGTTAAACACCGTCTTCTTAACATTGTGTCACTCTCTCGGTTAGATTAGACTACAGTTTGTACGTAATCATCGTCTCGAAAGAAGATTAGCCAGTACGGCACTCTAATTCCGCCTGGCAAATGCATCAATAGAGAAATGGCATGAAAATATAATGTTTTCCCTGGTTTAAGACTGTATGACACAGTGTAGTTAAGTGCCAATCGCTCCAGACGAGTTTCTTAAGGTAGTCAGAGGCTTTGCATTTTGTGCTTTCGTTTCACTGTCAAGCGTCAGGTCGGGATTCCTGCTGCCAAGACATCACAACTCCTTATGTTACGCCTACTCATAATAGTTTAATTAAGTACTTGGTGCATTTTGTTTAGCTCCCAGCACTTTAGAAATATTCATAATTAAGTCAAAGATTGAAGCCTTGAGCCAAATGCCATAGTCAGTACTGTAATTACACTTCCAAATGCGAATCAAAACCTATCGGTCTACAAATAGCAACGTACGCCCATTGGACTTGCGCAGCAGGTTTTTGTCAAGAGGTGCTTAGGTATGAAGAAGTAACCAGAAGGAGCAACAGTGTTGACTAGTTCTTTAAGTTTGCGCCGCAAAGGGCATTAGTACGAACGGCAAATTGTAGATGATAAAATCGCTCATGCATTCTGTATTTTGTGCGTCCGTAATCTGCTTCATTCAAGCAGAATTTACCTTTAGTTTCTTACAGATTTTAACATCACGGCGTTCTATTATGAACCTTCTTAGCTGAATCGGTGTTTTGAATCACGCACCTGCCAAATAACCAGCACCGCGTGCAAAATTTCCCGATCAAATGACTCACCTTGAACGACACCTTATCGACGACCAAACCCCAAACAATTCGGCCGCCCGAGTTGAACGCAGACGAAACAGTTGCAACAGCGGATAGAAAACGGTCATCCGTGATATAATCTTGACCGAATAACTGTGGCCGAAAACAAGAAAATGTCTGACGGCTAGTGAACATGCATTTAGTGGTCAGGGTGATAAGATAGAATGGGTTGGCGGGACTAGCCACTTGCCTTATATGCAGATGCAATAATGGTGATTGGAATGGCCGCAAATAACAGAATAAACCAGAGAAGGTAGAAATCGAGGCGACGAATCAGATCCTTTGGCTTCAAATTGATTTCTCTGAAATGAAATTAGATAATATGCACTACTTGAGTGGATGGCTATATTCTGATTTCTACGTCACAGAGCATTCAGTATACGACTACGTGTTTTCCATACCCCATGACACTGGGCAATTCCTTCTGAAATGGATGTCTGAATCTCATTTTCCAGCAATTCATTTTTTTACAGTGTGCCAAAGAGCACCAAAGTAAAAGAGGCACCAGCATGTGCGAAAACTGAGTGCGTCAATCGGTGACACACTAGAGTAGGTGGCCTGTAAACATGAAGTAACAGGAAAGTGATATGTTCGTTATGCAGAAATTTCTTTCAAAAAGACAAGTCCGTCGAGACCAACTCTTACGAAAAATACCCAGTACTCATCGGGTTTCTGAAGACTCTTCAAAAGTGCGCTACTCCCTCCTTTTTCATAAGGCTTTTAGGGTAAGTGTGGTCCCCGATTTTCCTTCCGCCTTATGTTCATGTTGTACACGAACTCGCACACAGGTGATAAAATGCAATTATTGACAGATCACTTTGGTGCTAACGAGAGACTCAACTAAAACTCTTGTTCATGTCAATCTTTCCCTGAACACCTCCTGTTTCAGTTAGCACCTTTTTTGAAAAACAGACATATATTTTATTGACATTGTCCTAGTGATGACCGATTCAACGGAGTCTCCCATTAACACTAAAGTGATCTGCAAAATGTGTATCCGGAAAACTAGACCTTTATACTGGGACCGCGAATAAAGCGCTCTTGACAATTAAAAGCACTTAGTGAGCTAAATGCCGCGAAGAAAATGTAGAAGAGTGTGAGAAAAAAGCAACCCCATCGGATAATTCCTAATTGGAAAATGACCTAGTTGCCCAGAATCGTACCGGTGTGAAAATTGTGTCAATTTGTGTTAAACAAAAGTTACTTATCACTTAATAAAACTGCTTGTGGTATTGTCCAACCACTTTCATTTTATTCGTCAGAAGAAATTAATCAATCCTGGTTGTAGATCAGGTAACTGTTGATCTTTTCGCCAAGCTTGGCAACTTGCTTGCAGACGTTTCGTCACCAATCGTGCAGGCATCATTAGCGCCCGCAATAGACCAATGGCTTGATTCCTAACATATATTTCTAAGTGTTTGTTACAAAGTTTTGAAATTGACGTCATCAGAAGTTAACATTTGTTAGAGAAGGCGTCGAATTTTGCTTTAACAAACTATGAAATTTCTGGAAGTTATCGGATTATGTGACCACTTGCGGTATCTTTCTGTTTACCTCACAGCTATTTTAGGGACATATGCAGAATGTAAATTGACCAACAGTACGTCACTACTTTCCTCTTGAATGCTGAGTACCCTGTTTATAAAGAGTCAAAATTATCCCTTTAAAAACGAGTCCTTCCATCCCTGGTAACTGAAATATCAATCAAGTCACCTGATTATCCCCTGTCAAGCAAGTGTTTGCTGCAAGCCTGCTAGGGTTTTCAGAGTGGAATGCTGTTTTTTCTGACGTCCATTTCACAAGTCTGGAGTTGGCCACTCTTTACCAACCTTAGCTTCTCTGGCTTCTGAGAGGTTCAGATGCCAATGACGCATTAAATAAGGCAAGAGGTCATATATTTATATAAAGTGTATTGTTACGTTTTAATGGAAAATGCACGTCTATATATCGATGTACCGCATATTTCACCATTGTTCATGTGCTTGCTTATCAAAGAATAACAGAGAGCTTTGTGGCGTCCGCACAATTCAATGCTTATATTAGATAATAAAAACAGACCACAGGAGCTTTTAACTCGTAACACAGCGAGGTCGAATAAGATGTTATAATCCGATGTTTCGGTTGCCGTAGCTAACCTTTTTTAAGGATTTCTACAATCAACTGAATACAAGTCAAGCACTGCAACATCTAAAACTGGGTCCTTACGAGAAGATCAGCTCACAGAAAGCAAGTCCAACTCTCAACAAGACCAAACTTTGGGTTAATAAGTACCTACAACAACTAAAACCCAAGCCGGTCAAACACGGTGGTACTCACTTGCGCCTAAAAACAACACGCCTGGAAGTTTCTATTCGTTGTCAAAACACAAAAAACGGGTACCCACATACGTCTAATAGTAGACTATACTGCCTGTTCAACTCACAACTTATCCAAATACTCAGGTAGTTTGTTGAAGCTTCATTATCAGCTAGCTTTTAACTTTGTTAATATACTTCAATCTACCCACATCAATGATGATGAATTGGCAATCAGATTTGACATAACGGCTCTTTATACTAGGTTACTAGTTAACGTCTGCTTATTTCTTATGTCCTCTATGTTGTATTGTTGTTGACAATATATTCCTATCTTAGAGAAAGCCTTATCCCCAGTTGATATTAGCACTGGTGTTGAACTGTGTCTAAGCACCACCTATTTCACCTTTCAATACGCACTCTATAGACACATTGACGGTGTCGCTATAGGCTCTCCAGTATCACCCATGGTGGCTAGGATTTTGTTGCACCATGTTGAAACTAAGGCCTTACGTGACTTCACCCATCCACCGTGCACCTGGCTGAGACAAGTGAACCACATATTTACAATCATATCAGCCACACAGTGGCATGCCTTCCTAAACTGCTTGAACGGACAATGCAGTAGCATAAAATTCATGATGGATACTGATGCCGAAGCGAAGACTAGTAATTTCCTGAACTACAAGCTGTCTGTTAACACCAACGATGGATTCACAGTGGGAATTCGCAGAAAAGCCACACATTCAGACAGGTACTTGCATGATGAGTTTTCGCATCCACACCACGTTGAAGGTGCAGTTGTCGGATCACTGGTGAATCGTGTCAAGTTATTGTGCTCGGATGAGTCCATACGAGCAGGTGAATTGAAACAACTCTGCGAAACATCTACTCCATAAGGCTCATTGTCCGGAACGGTGAGACAGGGAGACGAAAATCCAGTGGTCACCGTAGGAATACCCTATAAAAAGGGTACTTCAGACGCCATTCGAAAGATGCTTCGGAATTATGACATTAAACATTCTTCCGAGTTGATAACACTTTACAACGACAATTGGACTCTATAGAACCGCAACAGAGAACAAATTACTCCTAATAAATCCCTGTGCCGGACGTCCAGTTAAATATATAGGCCCGACAGCCAGGCAACTTCATGTGCGAGTCACGGAGTACAAACGCCATACGCGGTTTGCTCCACGAAATCTAACTCAGTTTTAGAAAAACTTGAACGCGACTCAGTAACTGCACTCCACATACTTGAGTCAAGCCATTGAATCAACTACGATGGTACACGTATACTCCACTCAGGATTCAAGTCAGACGTGTAACGGGCGTGCCCTGATGCACTACAGAGCAACATAAAACGGACTTGCATCTGTCGTAGTAATGGCGCCAGCATCCCGTCCATCTGGCTTGGAATAACTGCACACGTTATTAGGCATAGTAACCAGATGTCAAGCGGGAGTCCCAAGAGTGGCGCGTCACGGCCAGCACACCCACAGACGGAGGCACATCCTGATCAAGTGACACCATGCACCAAGTTTCCGACAAATCCAGAAAAGTACGTGCACAATTTTTCTTCGTTAATACTGGACACTACCCTTTTGGAGGCGTTGTCATTTGGTCCAAAATTTTGTTGTCCTAGTCGTAAAACCTGTCAGCTCGAGCTTGAAGTCCAATTTGAGAATCTACATGATCAGCTATCCGTGCTAGTACGTTCCTCTGAACTGAGTGTAGAACAACTGAAATCGACGTTATCAATTCATATTACAAGTACCTCGGCTACAAACCCATACCCAAACGACTTTTAACAGAGGAACATTTCGAGCCTCTGAAACTTTTACAGCAAAACGACCAAGTTTTACTGTCCAAGCCAGATAAAGGCTCAGGAATTGTCTTGATGAACAAATCTGACTGCATTGATAAGATGAATACTATCCTCTCAGACAGATCCAAATTTAAGAAAATGGAATCCGAGAAAGACAAGACGCATGTGATTGAAAAAGCCGTGTCCAAAATATTAAGACGTCTTGAACAATCCGGAAACATTGACACCAATACTTTCGAGCATATCCGTCCCACTGGTACAACAATTTCTCGGCTTTATGGTCTCCCATAAGTGCACAAACCCGGCCTACCTCTCAGGCCCATCCTCGGTTTGTCTAATTCTCCTTGTGATGCTTTGGCTAAATGGCTTGTCAGTCGGTTAGAACCAATCAGGAGAGAAGTATCGACACATAGCCTGAGAGACAGTTTTGATTTCGTCGGTCAGATTAAAGATCTGAAGGTTGATAAACACTCCATGTTCTCCCTGGACGTCGAGTCGTTGTTTACCAACATATCACTCACTGAGACAATAGACTATTTTTGTGACTTGATTGAGTGCAACGGTAAAGATATTGGCATTCCCATCTCGGATCTTAAGGAACTCCTGCTCCTTTGTACCTACGATGTTCAGTTTACTTTCAACAGTCAAATTTATCGACAGAAAGACGGGGTCGCGATGGGGTCACATCTGGGTCTCATGTTGGCAGATTTTTTCATGGCCAAACTAGAGACTCAAAAATTAGGCACACTCATTGCACGGTTTAAATTGTATCCTCGCTACGTGGACGACATTTTTGCACTTGCCGACGAAACTATCAGCACAACAGACGTGCTAAGCAGTTTCACTTCAGTCCATACTAATATCAAGGTTACTATCGAATCGGAGCAGAACGGACAGTTAAGTTTCCTCGATGTCAGTGTTAAAAGGAAGAGTGATGGGACCATGCAGCGCAAACTCCACAGAAAGCAAACGTGGAAAGGTCAGTATATTCACTTCAACAGCTTCGTTCCGTTGCAACAAAAGTGTAATATAATTAGATGCCAGACTGCGTTTCTCCATCAAGCGTCAACTTGCTAACAGCCCAATTCTCAATATACTAAAAAGATTCTTCAAGAATTCGAAGGGTCAATATGAAACACAACAGTGACAGGTGCGAGATAGCTCAGAGGTTAAATCGCGAATTTACTGACCGGAATATCCGTGGTCCAAACTCGGCCTCTTCATCTCAACTTCCCCTGTCTAGGCTTGAGCAACCTGACAGTGTCCCAGCTCTCGCGGTTCCTTTGGGTAGCATAGCAGCTAGACACCGAAAGGGTGTTACAGCTGAATGATTATTTATACTATTCATATACATAAAATAGGGTCAGAACTCCGTGCCTTGGGCAATACATTCTTCTCACCAGGAAACTACTTTGAATTTTTAAACGAAAAGCATAATGATGTACTTACTCTTCAAGTTGCTTCTCCTGGAATATACAGTAAGAGAAATTAGTGGAGAATATTTCTTAGTTGTTCTGGATCTCTTATGCGCATCACAGTGGTATGTCAGTGTGGCTGTGTACAAGTCAAACTAACTCACATTTTCAACCTCTTCTTCCTCGACCCTTATTTCTTCTTCTCCGGGTTTCTAGTATGGATAGCGAGAGTATGACAAATTTTGGACTAAGGTTTTTACAAACATCGTTTAAGGTAGCGTACACTGATAGGAAGCGTTCGACAACTGGCTTAGAACACGCATGGTGGACTTAATATGCATAAACGAATCTAGGCAATACATTGGACGAAATTCAAGAATACCTTTGACCAAAAAATGTCAAAATAACATATGGCTTCTCGTCATCTCTAGCTATATCGCTATCTATCCGAAGCCGTATACATTACCTCAGATCTATCGGTAGGTTAACGGCTAACCCACAGCTCTTCATTATTCGGCAGTTTTCCGGAAGGATAATAGCTATCTCCTCCAGTCTCAACAGTTTGCCGATCAGCCGGGCTACGTTATTTGTGCTTTAGAATAAACAGGTTCATAAAGTCAACATTCACGCTGCCTTTTGCGTACACACAAATCCTCACTGAATCATTCACGAGTGTTGAGCTCACCTTTGAAGGTCTCTGCCGCATTAAACAAAGCCCGATTGTTTGTATCCCCAAAAGAACTCCACCACAGAGTAGAAAGCATTTCGGCACGCGGTCGAGCACACTGTCGTCTACGAATTCCCTGTAATGGTTGGCAACACACACAACATTCATGATTAAATGTAACATCCTTATTGCTGTATTATCGTACAGTTTCAGTGCTCAATGTGCACCACCGCATGCAAACTTTAGAACCGATTATTTGAGTACTGGGCATTCGTCCTTACCTCCCATAAAGTAGAGATGCTTTAAGTAATAAAATCCTATTTTCCATAAGTGTGTATTTGGTAAGCCACATAAGTCTACTGAGAAGAAATAACGACTAAATGTTACTTTCAAATAAATCAAAACCAGAGATAGGCGATACCTGACTGGGAAGTCTTGACTGGCGGGCCAGTCGATCGACACAACCAAGGTATGTTACTGGGTCGTCGTTCGAGGCGTCGAGCGTCCCACTCATATCACTCAAGCACGAACATGTTCACCTGTTCAGACGTAAAAATTCGGATGAGTCCAGCGTGCGCCTGTGGCTCAGTGGTAACACGCTCGCCTCGCATGTCAGATGTGCGTAGTTCAAACCCCTGCACGGCCATTGGATATACACTGCTAATGAGCTCTAATAAGAGCAAAACTCGAGTCCACTGCTTCCGCCCTCTTTGGTGTGGACCCACCAGGGTGAGTGCACGAGGACAGGAGGACGCTTGTTCAAATGAGAGCCATGTGAGTATGTTTTCTACAAAAATCCCGCAACCCCCAACACCTGAAACCACTGATTGTCTATCCAAGCGACTAATACGGTCATATTCTTTGGACCTGCGACTTCGACAATTTCCAGCTGCACATAACACGGTATTGTAGCCATCATTTTCAAAAAAGAACCGACGCCATACCGCAATTGCTTCACCATTAATTTTGTAGTTATGTCTGGTTCCCTATCAATGGTTAGCTTGAACATAGCCTGTGTAATCCCGTTTTGCTTGCTACAATTATTTTGCTACGTAAGCCTTGTTTAGGTAAAGCCGAGCAATGAGAACGCAAACGACTTCTTAACAAAAGTTTCATAAACGTCCAGTCATAACAAGCCCTCCTTAACAGTGGTCCAGGTTTTCTGGACCCTGTTTCTAGCTTACAGGGAACCAGGCGTCTGAAGTTGGCTAATTTCAACGCACGAGTGTATGTAGTGAACGTGCGTTTGTACATGGGTGACCATTCTCTGCGGTACCTGGCGAGGAACGTTCAGACAGGCAGACGCCCTGGGTTTAGATAAACGAAATTTCTAATGTCTCACTCGTTCACTAAAGTCCGCCAACACTATTGACGACAGGTGGCAATCAGTTTGCCCAACCATGTAATTCCAGCTTACAAAGACACCCCCAAGGTAAAATTGACCATTCGACGGAACCCGTCCACTCCCCACTAGAGTACAAACCCGCTAAGGATTCCTGAACACCCCCAAGTTGACGCAGTTGACGCTGTCGCTTTTAGCTTTTGAAGTGTAGCTAACTTTACTGTGAAACTGTGTGAATGCGTCTAATCTCTCGTTCACCAAAGGTATCTAGTTGAGTATTCGTGGGTATGGTGGCTTTCGTTCTTTGCCAATATATTGCTGTCACCACTCAGGACATCAACGCTATATTCAATCATCCTACACTTGTTGGCATGGTGCATAATGAAAATATCGTCTTCTTGTCGCTCAAAGATAAGTGAGGATTATTGATCTAAATGTGTTTGAGTGTGCCTAAGATAAATCCTTTGCAAATAACGCATGGCATCAGAATGACCAGAAAGTCAGATTTGGCGCCTGGATATCCCCAGTGGAACCCATTTATACAGAAAATTATCAAACACTCTGAAATGTGCTCATTAAAGCTTTTTACGTGCCCTCTCGACCCGGTAGGAAGAAATTGCTGGATTGTAGTCGCAATCTTGCCCTTAGGCAGTAACGGGCGAGAATAACATTTATGTGTCCCTTAGGTGTGAGAATATTCAAAGTATTACAGTTAAAGAATATCATAGTTTCTTCGAGTTGTTTGGTGCATAAGTCTCACTGTTCATGAATCTCAAATGGGCTAGTAATGTGAAAAGGTAAGACTCACCACAAATACAAATGTAACATTGGTAGTGCTATGGTGCTAATTTTACCAGGGAGAAATTGCCCTGATGGTACATATATTTAAGTTACGTATGCATCACCATATGCTGAATTAGCAGGTGCTCTAGACCAACTTATTTTGTCACCTACCAAATAGTGCGTCCATCTGAGTGAGATAAGATTTCAGCTAATCCAAATGGGGCCAATCACCCTGTTTGGTTTCAAGTTACTAGTTAATTTTTACAATAATTAACATAATCCGGCCGAAATTCCTTCAAACGTTACACCCAAAACACGAGAGTCAGGTATTCTTCCATAAGATTGATGAACGTCGTAGATTATTTCAAATGGTTGATTGAATTTGACTTGAAACATAGGCTCAAGTACCGTGTGGGGGAGGAAGAAAAAAGATGAAAAAGGAAAAGAGAGCAGTTGTGTCTTCAGCACAAACTACTTTTCGCTTTCCTCTCAAAATTGAAAATTCAGCCTAAAAGTTTCATCGC
This sequence comes from Opisthorchis felineus, assembly GCA_004794785.1. NCBI lineage: Eukaryota > Metazoa > Platyhelminthes > Trematoda > Opisthorchiida > Opisthorchiidae > Opisthorchis > Opisthorchis felineus. Next base: position 446,563 of record SJOL01006427.1, on the reverse strand, counting down.
TCTCCTCAACGAGAAAGATTATAGGTTCTCACTGAAGAGGACCGATCTAGGTTGAAAAAACTGAAATCAAGCGGGTTACTCATTCCTTGTTCACAGTAGTAAAATGGTTCAGGTAAACTCGCGACCTGTTCTATTACCGTGAATCGTCAGAATGTGGAGGAATGACGCCTTATAGAAAAAACATTTCTACCCTTTTCAGGGCTATCGGTATGTCCAAATGTTTGGTGTAAGTACCTACAGCTGCTGTGCGGTTTTTTCCCTTGACATATTACATCAACGTGATGTGAACCGAAGGACGTTAGCTGTGAGCCGGTGGGAATTTTATCGGAGATGTACCACTTTAGAGGTAGAGCCTTTGACTCCATCACATTGGTTTTTCACCGTCGGAAATTTTACTTCGATCATTTAATGGATAACATTGGCAGGCTTCGGCTCCTTCGAAATGCGTGACCTAGAAATTATGTGAGTGTGACGCCACCTCCCTTGGATAACTGCAGACTACTTTATCTTGCAACGGGCGTGTGAACCTTGGCATACTATCACTTGGCATACGATCACTTACCAAGCACCACTTACCCGTTAACCGTGGAGATATTATCCGGGTTGATGAAAGACGTCTGTATTGGAGTGAAGATCAGAGCGCCCAAACCGAAACCACTAACAACCAGTCCAAATATTAGTGCTCGTTGGGTTGGAAACCACTAAAATTGAAGTACGACAGGCCGGGTCTTGAGAAATCCATTTTGAGGACTAAAATATTCTGGAAACTATATCTGTATTACAACCTTAGGTATTTGAATAAGGCTTTTATCAAAGAATAAAACCTTTTCGTATTGGAAACAAATAGATCGTTGCACAATTTGTAGCCCTCATTTCTGGCAGAAAATCAGTACACATGATGACGATACAGTCGACTGATTTGTGAAAACATCCTTCACACAAAATGTCTCTGGGGGATGATCACTTTCGCTCTGTCAAAAGGAACTTTTTACCAGCCAGCATACAGATTGCGTCTTCTGAGCAACCTCTTTCGCCACAAAAAGTTTTGAAGACCTGATTTAATAAAGGTAGAACGGAACTTACTACAGTTGCCACACCAAAAATAACGGAGTAACCAAATCCAAACCCAGCACCTTGAACCAGTCCGTAGGTAAAAATGACTCCTGGGTATGACCTCAAAATGGTGACATATGTCAGCAGCACGGCCCCACTAAAACAGAAAAAGCACGGTGATCAAGTGTAATAACACTGGTGTAGGTAAAATGATGGTCTGGCTGACAAGATGGCAGCCCCAAACTCGGCCAAAGGATTTTACCTTGCTAAGGATACTCTTAGAGATCCCTAGAAAAAATGAAACTGGTTAAAACACTTATGATTAGTAATTATTATCTGTATTGTCTTTCTGAAGAAGAGTCTCAGATTTATGGAATTAGTGTATTGGAAACCACTTATGTAGCTTAGAGAGTAGTCTCTGTGTTTTATTTTGTATTTTGCTTTCAATGACGGAGTCTATCGACTTTGTGAGTGCTTATAGGGTGAGCAAAGTGGTGTGCAAAGTTGACTGGATCAGCTTACTTCATGAATTTGCCTCTGTCTAAGAAACGCGTTGGTGGATCAATTTACCTAATGTTTCTTTCAGGCGCTAAAACTAAGGAGACTCATACAGGAAATGAACAGTTCTTCTGAAGCACTTGTGAAACTGTACGCAACATAACTCACCTATGAACTATGCATGAAATTCCAACGACCGGGCGGAAGCCAATTTTCTGAGAGAGAAGGCCACCAATGGGCATCATAACACCCTGCATAACCAGTGCAATCGCGGATAACCAGATTGTAAGCCTTTTGTCTGCATTTGGGTCCACTCGAGCTCTCACGTAACTGTATATGTATGGAGTCATATTAGCTAGACATAAGTCGACCAACATCATTGAACCCACCAACCGTATAAAAGTAGCCGAATGTGAAATGGATCAACATTCCACCAATCACGGTCATAATGCCCTTGCACAGGAATTTCTTTTCCGGGCTCTGAAATATTCATTATTTTGAGGTCGAGTGTTTCATCTCACCATTTTCCGATTAATAATCGATGCGGCCACAAGTCCAATGATACTGATTTTCAGGTCAGGTTCATTGAAGCCTACATTTTTCGTATAGAAGAAGAGCCATTGGTAAAGGTAGGCAACAGAACAAACACTAAGGAGATGAGTTTCCCACTGTTCGCATCTGCTATACAACAGAACCAAAAAATTCTGAATTTGTCATTTTCATGTCTTTACTATCAAGCTCTAGATTCACTCTGTCGCGAAGTTGTGCAAAACGGATTTTATAAACCAACCATGTGTTTTGAAAGTGAGGCCGGACATTTAGTATCTTAAGGAAAAAACCCGAAATCATATTCAAAATGTGGCGCACAGAACTGTCGTTTGAAAGTCTGAGAAGGGAAATGTGGTCTTTTGTTTACCATCAGATAGTACGGCAGCGAAGCATCGATGTTGAACACTGATGTCATGCTGTCGATGGTGATGATGTACCATCAGATTTGAGAATAGGTAGTGCGTGAATCACAGTCTGACTGAAATACAGATCCTCTCTGACACTTAATTCGAGCATCGGCGTCCGTCGCTAGCATTGCGCCGGTTTTGTCAGCTAATTTGCTGTACTTTTTTGTCTGCTGCTGTAGCGCATTCTTATTCTCCGCCAGACAGGAATCAGCAGCAGGGAATGTGAAATCATTTTGATGGCCAACAAACAACTATTCACATCTTGTATTTTACGATTTAGACATCTCCTACAACCATCTAGGATGACCTATAGTTCCGTGACTCTGACGACTTGCGTGTTGATAGCCCGCAACCTTGTTTGACCTGTTCCACTGAATTCCCCCAGTCAACGTGACTTTTCCGAACACAAAATAAACGGGGCATTATTGGGAATGCAAAAGTAACAAGTCTCCCCAAAAGTGTTTTGTGAGAATCTATTCTTAAAGAATTGCAACTGTCTGCCGGTTTGAAATTAAATTGCTTAATACTTACTGTCGGGTTTTACTAGGAATGATTTGTCGAGTTTGTGAAACCTGATTTGTTGTACTTTACGCCGCAGCATACTATGTTGCCGAAGTACTACTAATTAATAGACCACTTCAAAGGGTGCCTTCCATATGAGTGAGCGAATGACAGCAGCCGCTGCATTTCGTGTGTTTGAATGAATGACCACACCAGCAGCCGAATACCTCTGACTCCCACGTTCATATTTATGTTACCATTATTTGAGATGCATAGAATATTCCATCATCATATGTCAGCATACGACAGGGCACTTTCAACCGCCTGCTACACTTTTCATATGCGATTGATGAAACTAGTTTGTTTCAAATAGTACGTCAACATAGTCACGTACGCGTGCATATTTCCAAGTGCCTAAGATAACTCCAATTGAATGGCAAATGTAATCCATCATGCTAGGATGAATATAAACTTGGTGGTTTCAGACTTTGGCATAGAGTTTCTGAGTATTAATAACGTAGTACACTGTTGGTAGGCGCTGGTAGATAAGAGGATTTTGCGCCTACTGTTTTATAACGGCAACAAAAATCATAGATGTGGGCACTCATATAACATTTACTCTCACTGATTGAGCTGGTAGGTCCTAATGTGATGATTCCAACTGCAAAAAAACCGCCAGACGTGTTTAAATTGTTGTATTTGGTATGTACTGGAAAGATGAGCGCAGAAGTGCAAAGTGGCTATTACCAGTTTTGACAACGTGCTTACTTCGTGTGAATTAGCTGGCTGCTTAACTTGGATGCCTACCCATAGTCTAGACAAAACTGAAAAGCGCAATCGCAGAAGAAACTACGATAGCTATACCGAAATCGGCCCAATAGATGCAACTCAAGTGCATCATCCCTGAGACCATGGAAAACTTGTTTTTTATGGATCTGCTCATTTTCAGGCAACGCGAGCATGTGACTAACCAGTGGGCTAAAACATAGCACGATATCTTACTAAGTCCTTTTTAGATACATTTATGACATACGTACCCGACTGCTTTGGTCTGCTTTTTTAATGAATATTTTGGAGTTAACAGGCGTCTTATCATCTGTAGACCTGCCAGGAGTAACGTGTAAATTCAAGCTAGCGGAGGCACCTAAACAATGGTCTCCAGTAGAAAAATTATAGATTGCAGAGGAGTTCGTAGTTGCTGGATGAGCAATGAGTACCGTTTTCACGCCTGACAAGCTAGATAGGCGCACTACTTGAAAACATCCGTCAGGCGTTCATTTATAGACATACTAAATGAAAATGTCCGCTTACGCGGGACGCCGATAGAGTGAAAGATAAACTGGGTTGGAAGCATTGACTAACGCCTACAGCGCATCCGAGTTGGCAGTCGTTGACACGAATGGTCGCCCCATTATGAATAGGACCTTGAAGGTGCTGAAGATATAATGGAACAAAACTCACATCAGTAAACAACACAATCCATGATCCTGCTTTACATGGGGAAGTTGATTGAAGGCGTAGTTGAAAAATGTCTGTCCGTCAGATTCAGTGGCATCAAATCAGGAGTTGGCTATTTAGGTTTTCGTGCTTTCTTCAGGTAGAAAAGTCCACGGTTCAATTCTACCTTGAAAAATTTCTCACTCAGTTTGTCTTCAGCCACTGGAAATAAGATATCTACACAGCATAATTAACAATGCCCAACATCCTATCGAACGGCTAAAGGAAGTTTTCTAAAGGCATACTTAAGCACAACAATCAAAGGCACAGGATTAGCGATTTCCACGTCTAGTGTATTATGACCACAGAAATTTATAACGAACTAAGATTGTGATTTTCACCGTAATTCCAAAGGTGTTTCTGGTCACACCTTTGCTACTGTCGTAGCTAATACTGAACCAATGTTTCTTATTGCCCATAAAAGCCGAGGCTTAGTTAATAAATTATTGATTTACATTGGTTATTAAAGAGGCACTCTAATAAGCGAAACAACTCATACAGTCTCCAACACCGACAACGGGCTACTTAGCCACCGGAGTTCAAAGAGCCCAAATGACCAGCTGACCTCTGGTCACGATAAAAAATCAGCTGGACACCTGACCTGTATGGAGCACATTACATCAACCCGGAGGTCGAACAAAACAGACAGTAAGTCCGCACAGGCAGACGCGCAAAACCTTCAGGACGCTAGCCAGCGTTGGCACAAATCACTGACAGTTTCAATGTACCATCCGAATACACAGCACACGCAAGTCTCAGGTGACAATCATCCTTCGGTCTAAAGCCAGAAACCACTGGGAATTCGTGGATCTGAATGACCTTGATCTGTGGTTCGAAAACTGCAACTTCAGTCCTACAAGCTATAAACCGAGTGTTTTTTTGCCTGTATGTTTGTGTTATCAGGTTCCAACCTGTTGACCACCTAAGCAGACGCAGCTAACTGTAGATGGGCGCTTGCTACAGGTATGACCAAAGCCAAAAGTTAAGAGCACAAACTTCTTCATAGATGGCATGAAGCGCAAACAGTGTAATGTGCAACGAGCATCTGAGCCCAACCACCGGCAAATCGGAGAAATAATGCTCCGATATCCAGATGCATTGACGAGCTAAGCAATCAAAATGAGATGAATGGTCGCTGGTAACCGAACGAGTTGGAACTACCACGTACAAGGCACACGAATTTCGAAGCAAACAGCCGGATAGTAATAAATGAATTTGAATTGCTATCCTACAAGTAAATTCTACCTGACTTTAGGTTAGTTATCTCTGTATCAGGGTTCCTACCACGACTACTACAACACACACATAATACAGAGTGGCCTACAACGTCAAAGTGCCTTTTTGTGGTGAAATCGAGTTGATACACCCATTAATCAGTCGTTAAATTTGAATCGATTTTAATTGCTTCAAGAATTACGACTTTTTTGCACGGCGCGGTTTACAGCTAAACTTTCGTCCTACTGAGGCGAAGAATTTATGTGTAGTTATAGTTGCAGCAGCCGATGTACTTTCAACCTTCGTTCAGTTTTTTTAAGTGTCTTATATATCTGTTCTAAAAACAAAATATCTCTATTAGAAGATCAAATGAATGTAAGAAGAATTTCTGTTCAGCGTTGAGAATCCAGTCTATAAAGGCATTTGTTTTGCTGAGAAAAGTACCAACACAGTAGGACGATCAAATTACCAAAGATACATTCTGTCGAATAGCTGCAAAGTGGTCGAAAATGATTTGAGGCCACAAGAGTTATAGTTATAGTAATGCGAAAACTCCGTGTAGGTTATTGCATACAACAATTATCCATACGTTATTTTCGAGATTAGTTATCTACAATATTTATAATTAACGAGTTAGCCGAATACTGGCTTAAATAAGGAATGGCGGCAAATTTTAGGACGGAATCTTCATGCAAAAACGATATGATAGGATCTGTGCGCTGTCTTCCGTTAATACTGATAGACCGGTGCATGCTACTGGTGGCACTTCTGGCACACTTGAGTGCAAGTATACGCACATGCATATATATATATATGTATTTACTTATGTATATATATATATACTGATGTCGGCTGATGTATCTCAAAAAGATATTGCCAGTTGGTCCACCATCGTCATTCCTTCTAGTATACTTCGGATTCCCCGGCTCACTAGCCGTAGTATCTTTGAGTCCGCATGAACCGTCTGTCTTGCCAACTGTTTACAGCCGTCTAGTGGTCCAGTTAGTGTGGGATAAAAGCCAACATTGGTAGTCTTCATTTTATTAGTATGTAGGAAGGTGCTAACGACTGATCATAATCTAACCTAACAGATTAGTGGAGTAGTAGCTTTACTCAATGCATGAGCTCACTTGGTAAAACCCTGCGCAAAAGTCAAATGCCAGTCACCTAACAAGCTTCTATTCAATAACTCACCGTGGTAGTCATCACACATAAACTATTGCACCCCGATCAACAGTGTACACGACTGCATCACTTTTTATTTCTAGCAGGTCGACGCAAATACTTCTGGTAACTCGGACAGGTATACCGGTATCGTCGAGGATGACTGGTCAAACTACCTTCTCGTTTCCACTCTTATTGTGTCCCCAGGAGTGATTTTAATGTTTCATTGTATAACGTCGTAGCTGCGTAACACAGCACAAACCGCTCAGCCAATAGAAGTAAACTCTAAAGGTCGCGATCGAATACTTTTTGCACGATGTCAAAGAACTGCATTTGTTTGCTTTTGCTTAGAGAAGGATATGATTGATGTCCACAAGTACAAGCTAGAATGCCAATGAGTGCTACCACAAAAAGAAGTATCGCTGGTAGCTGGCACAGTTTTAAAGCAAAAAAGAGGAACATTCAAGTTTTACAACGACGCCAGGGTTTGATACACATATACCTCCGTGAACGAAGCTGACAGGTAATCCAACTAATTCCCAAAGTAGATTGCGGTGCTCACGTTATTGTAGCCCTGTTTTTGAAACCTCAATAACACTGAATGTTGTTGGTGCACTAAAACGAATATCGATTTGGATCTTTGATGGGATGTTAATATTGACCACTTCGAGAAAATTTTGAAGAAAATGCAGATGTAAATGAGCTGTTGCACGATGCGCTGTTGTGTATAGTTCAGAACAATGTCAGGTGAATGCATAAGATGGGACCAGAGTTTGCATTACCAGAATACCAGAAGCACCAACGGAATACTACCGATATAATCGATCCTTTTTGTCTACACGGTTCTGGGTTCCGTATCCTGGGATCAATAAATTCAGCCAACACTGGCATCTTGGTGTTCGCTGTCCTGCGCCAGAACTGTGTAAACAGGAGGAAACTATCACATCTGTGGCACTCCAATGGTAGCTGACATGCTTCTGACTTGTTCATCTACACTCGAAGAGACAACGAAATACACCCGACATATCATGCTGACTACTGTGCTTTCTTCAAATGCTTAACGGAAAAGTAGTGTTCCAAGTTCCACGGAGAACTACCAGAAGTAGGCTGCCTTATGGTCACACGCTGTTCGTACGATCTATTTGATTTCATCCCTGTCTTACGTCACACGCATTTGCATATATAAAACTTTATGTATGGTATACCAGAGTATGGAACTGTAGGGAATATAGGTGTATCTATTCACAGTATACCAATTGTTAAATCTAACTTGACCTTATGATAATTCCCCCATTCATTTGCTTACTCCGCCTATGTACTGTTGATCTCCAGTTGTTTCGCTTATCCGTACCCGCCACTCATCTTGCCGCAGAGGCCATCCTGTCTGACACTTGTGTGTTGACATGTGTGAATGTGTGTGAATGTACGCTGGTGACCTACTTACCCATGCGCGTTCGTATCCCGTTTGCTGAGCCTGCCTTGACTTGTTCCATGTGATCGCACGGCCAATGAGAGTCACGAGACTGTCGTCGGAAGGGGCGACAGCAACCCACACTACTGAGCCATCATTCCGCTCACCGTTGTTTGGTGTGCGGCGTTGACACTGCACTATGCCGGTCAGTGACAGACCTGTGCACTTGTTGACGCTCTGAACGTGAACAATTGAGGTTTGTTGTACACATTTGCTTACCCTTGTGTAAATAGTACCGTAGAATTTCGAACCCATTTCTTCCTTTTGATATTCGGGATTGTCGAACCTACGCGTCACTCGAAGTTCCGTATCGGGAACCTCAACACCAATGGTGCACTCCTGCGTTTAAGTACCATGTGGGTCCGAAGCCCAGAAAATCAGGACTGCAAATTTAAGCAATGAAGACCTTTGCCAGGAAGCCGTTAAGTTTAGAGTGAAAGAAATCATTCAGAACATGATCAATTCCTAAAGTGATAGTGAAATAGGGCCATCCAAACTTTGTTTTGAGTCAAATTGACTCCATCAAGATATTTTTGGGCTCCCCGTGAAAATCGCCTATTTTGAGTCTAATGCACGACATGTATACTATAAACGTCAAAGAGAATAATTGATAAACTTGACAATAATTGAGCTGCGCGTCCATATGAGGAGTAAGGTTGACGTTTTATTCCATATATATTTCAATGATCGCAGCTTTTGGAGTTTTCGGTCTTCGGGACTTGTGCGTTAATCTTTAAAATATAAAAAAATCAAATTTCCCTGGGATGGTGTATGCCATCTGAGAATTTGAAGGATAGAAACCTGAGAAATTCCACGACTATGTCTGCAATCATTTCTCGAGTTGATCACTTATGGTTAAGTAATGGGAGTTAACAATGAATTAGGATCCATGTCAATTTGTTGGAATACACTTTCACAGGTTTTCACCAATACCATATTCATGTGGCTGCTAAACTGTGAAATAGCTTTTAAACATGCTGCTCCAGTTCTTATTGCTGTCTTCAGTGTAGTTATAAATTGACTAGATGTTCGTGACACGACACATAACCCTACACCATGCAAGTGAACTTGGTCGATTTTCCTCGGTTATAAGGGGCATTATACCTTTATATCTTGGTTAAAGAAATTCACACTCATCTTAGAGTACACTGATTCTGTTCACCTCTGGAAGGCCGTTTCGAATCAGCTGAAGTCAGTGAAACTGTACGAATAGGCCCATTCAGTACGATGTGGCTGACATAGTCAATATTTGTCAAGCTACTTGATGATCGGTTTTGAGATATCAGCATAATGCGTAACCCTCCGAGTTGACATAGATTACATAAGTCTCACTCTGTACTAGTCTTTTCAATCTTGCAAGTGCTTGACACATCCGCATGAGGTTTTAACAACAATCGCCGGTGGCTGAATGACCGAACTGTTATCACCTGGCTTAGTAAGCAATTTTTGGTTTAGGCGGTGGACAAGGAATGTCTTCGACATTTTTTGCACCTGATTCTACTCTCATCGCATCTGAAGAACGCATTCTGTGTTCGAAAATCCAATAAAACTGAACATGAGGAACTTAGACATATCGAGGTATCAGCAGATATTCCTCTGTGCCTGTTGTTGGGGCTACCATTCGGGCCAGACCAACTTTTTACTTGCCAGCTTGATCCATTTTGGAACAAAAACGGGAAGATTTTTGTGGTGAAGGCGTATCCTAAATCTGCAAGAAAATGAGTATTACTGAGAATTCGACAACTAGCGCGGGAGTTCTTGTCTTTAAATGGGGGTCGGAGTTGAAGTTGTGGCAAAAATTTATCCCTTTCGTGAATGGTGTTTCTCTTCCGCATTCATGAAGTCATTTATGGAGGAAGTAGAAAGTGAAAAAACTGGATGGATGGCATCACAATAAGCCTCGCACTACAAAAAACCTCGAGTGACCCATTCTGCTTGCCACAAGGATTCAATTAAACACGACCTGCTCACATAGCTTTTTAATTCTAGTTTGGTTAATAAAACCCTACTTTCCTGTAAGACGAGGTCCAAGCTTCTGTTAGCAATTTAAATTAGCAATTTTTCTTGTTAGCATAGCAGGGACTGTGGGAAGTAGGCCAGTGGGCTTCCCATCCTTGTGGCTGTGGGATTCGCAAAGGAGATATTTTTATGTATCTTTTATGTATGCCTCGGACAAACTAGCTTGGGAGCAATCCTATGTCGGAAGTTAATTTGATCATTCAGCGGATTACAAAACCTGTCTGGGTACATCGGTTGTTTTCAGCCTTGCCTGCAGTATGCTAGCAGAATGTACAAGATATTGTGAGCTTGAAACTTCAAAAAAAAGTGTGGCGTCTTTTTTTAATTTACCGGCTATCATGAAATTCGCCTGTTCAGACGTGAGAATTCAGATGCGTCCAACGTGCACAGGTGGAGTAGTGGTAACACGCTCGTCTCGCATGTCGCCTGTCCGGCACGGCCATTGGATATGCACTGCTGATGAGCTATAATAAGAGCGAAACTCGAGTCCAATGCTCCCCCCTTTGTTGTGGACTCACCAGAATAATTACGCCAGGATAGGAGGACGACTGTTCAAATGAGAGTGATGTGAATGTGAACAAAATATATCGTGGAATTAGCTGCCATCGCAACTCCATCTACAACTTGCTATTTGTAGCCTGAGTATCCTACAGTGTCTGCCAAAGACAAGAGTGAAAGAGGTTTAAAATGTACAAACTCGGACGAATGAGGACATCATACGAACACAACCAGCTCAGCCTAGTTTGCTTGCACCCTTGTGTGCAAATATTTATCACCTTAATGTAACAGTATGTCACTGTGGAATCCCCCAGCTGCTTACGGTTCCCAAGCTATCGGACAGTATGCTAGAACAAAACCAATTTCGGCAAAGTTCCTGGTTTAAGACTATCCGCCCTATACCCCTTTTACGACCCAGATCACTCGGAAGCTCCACACAGCCAACGTACCCTCCCATTAGATATTCAAACCTTTTCACTACTGATACTATCCCTGGCCTAGTTTTGGTAAAACTCCAATTATCTTTTTTTTCATTTTAAGGCTTCGCTCAGATCTATCTTTGTTGACTATCGGCCAAGAACAGTCCAAATGAAGTTGAAATACTAGACGTGAACAAACAGCAGTTTATGGTTTGGCGATTGAGTCCGATATACACATGGTCGCAGTCTCAGCTCCAACGGATGTTGCGTTCAGGTCCCCATGCACGACGCCAGATTGCGTAGTGTACACCAGCAGTAAAACTGAAGGATTTAAAACAACGTATTATGCCGTGATGAAGGATGTGACACACTCTACTTCCAGGAAAGGCTGATCGCATGGAGTGTGTGCAACGAGATTTTTCTGACCGCTATTTCCCAAATGGAATTCCTCTCTAAAACATAACTACAATCAGATTGTGTGACGCTAAAGAAGTCTTTCCTGATTTCCATTGGGGCGCAGCTTTATGGGCCGAGATCTTCAGTGTTCCTCTACAAATTGGATATATTTCCAGCTCTTCGAGCTACACTATGCTGGAAACTTCAGAAGTGCTCCGGTGATGATTTTCTGACATCAGACAATTCTTCCTAAGGTTTTAAATTGAGTGTAGTTGTGGTGGATGACAGACAACATAATTCAAACGGAGTAAAATCTGGCTAGTTCGGGGGCTGGGTGGTTGCATGCTTGTGCCAATTCGTGTACCAAGAGAAGTTCGATCCGGCCGTAACACAACAGACCTGAAATACTAAGCAGCTGATCTGACTACAGACCACGGAGTATGTAAATATGCGTAGTATTGTTTAGTAATCCATTGAAAATGCAGGGGCGATTATCATATTGCAGCCCATTTCATACTTTATCTTACCATGCTATGCAGAAGGGTTTTCAAACTGCGGTTGAGCTGTTTCGCTAAATCAGTTTTGGATAGACTTGGGCCAAGTAAACATGGTTCTTCGTATTTACACCACTACGGTGGTAAAACACAGCACTGGTATTCCAACGATTGTCCCGAGGCAGTGAAGAATGATCTTCCCTGGTCTCCTTTAGCCGATCTGCAAGATGGAAGCGTCGGTGGTAAATCTCTAAATTTAGTGCAGACCATTGTATGAATAATTGATGTATTACACCATGAACATGGATAGACTGCTGGTTAATATCTGTGAAAAAGTTCCATATCGCATTCTGCTCACATCCACACACCACCACTGTCAGGTCAATTTTCATCTCAGTTATCGTCATCCCGCGCTCACGGTTGATAACTTTCTTCCTTCACACAGAAGTATTTAAATGAAGCTTTCCTTTAGCACTTTTACAGTCACCACGAAAAGAAGTTTGTTTGTCGCCTAAAGTTGGCGTCTGAATTCATCGCAAGCTGTCCGTGGGCAAACAAACGAGCTTTTATTTATTATCATCCGTCAAATCCGCCCTCTATATGTTCTCCTTATACCGCTATATCACCGCACACCCCGTCCATATGGCATACCTGACCAATTCCCTGAACCTGAACCTGGATATACACATTTTTGTGTGTATGTGATGATCTCCACCCGGTGCGCCGGTTCCGCTCGGTATCCGTTGGAGCTGTTCTTGCCTTTCGGGTCAATGGTTGTAAGAAACTAATAACAAGAATTTTCGGTGGACAAAAAGGATCTAGTAAAAGATGTCAAGACGACATTTATTTGAGGGTAACTAGTCACCCTGTAGCTACGTTGTTGTCATATTGGCATTCTCGCCGCTTCAAAGCAAAAATGCAATGCAGTAACGCCTCTAAGGTATTCATTTGTGACTCGTTTGACGTAAGTTTAGTGCCAGTGATTTGCACATTTGCCATTTCATACTAGCATTCCAGTCGGCTTTCTAATGGAACGTCCCAGGTTTAAGCATCTAGTCCTTCTGCATGTGGTAGAGTGTACCAAGTGAATCCTATTTTCGCTCCTTTACAGCCGTGTGATTGGTGGCGCAATTCGAAAGGAAACATGAGGGCTCTAATTTAATGAAAGTGGAGGTTATCAAGAATGACACGCTAAACTACGTTGAATATAGTCACGATGCACAATCACTATTTCCAGCGTAAAAGCTAACGCACCTGGCGAAAGGTGACGCTAATACGAAAACCTACCTGTGTGGTGTTAAACTATTTCAAAGATAATTGGACGAAAGAATTGACCTTTGTGGGCCAATCCTAATATCCTATCTGACGACAGTCAGTCTGGAACTAATTTTCAAACTGGAATTTACCCATCCGCGAACACCATAAAGTTGACTTTTCCATCAATGAAGTGTTTGTATATCGCTGTGGTGTCCGTAGCAGCTACCGAGATTTCCACCACAGTGCAAATTATTTACCTTGCAGGCTGCTAAAGCCCTAAGTAGTATGTTAAATTGGCCATAGATTAAAAGCTTTTTCCGTGGAGCTCTTTCTCCACGTCTGAGTGGCGTGTTATTGAAGGCAAATTTGACTTAAAGTCAACATGTACACACAACATATTCAAACATATCCAATATTTTTATGAGCAAAAAACTTTTCGTATAATTTCAGGTCACAGAAGCACAAGTCTTCTAGTTTGTCTTTTACACATTAGTCACAGCGCCGTGTGGTCGGCTTAAGTGAGTTACAGGCCCCGGAAGCATCCCTTATTGAGGATATTATTTATTTAACCACAAAATAACCTTTTGGAGGAAGGCACTCTACGCACACACCACGGCGCACCTGCATTAGCAGCCGGTTTGCTACTTTCGCATCGCGCTTGTACTACCTGACAAAGTACAAGTAATCAAAATACGTTCTGCTACTTCAATCCGTCCAGATTTACCGACATTCCTTCTGAGTGAAGGCGTAGTCTTTCGTCAGCTTACGAGTATGCGACCACAAGTGACGCATAGTTTTCAAAAGTTTCGCTGAATCCGGAAACGCAAAACCCAGACTTGTGATACGTTTTTGTGATCTAGTTCATTGCCTCTCGAATTGTTTTTTTTTCTGCGTTTCAGATAAAACTCCTGGCAATATTATTCGGGGTAAGTAAAGCTTAAAATTAAGCGTAAACCGGAGGCATTCGGATACCATTTCCCATACCACGATAGCAGACATCCCTTCTACTCAATCACGACTGATTTGGTACGCGGCATAATACTTACGTCACATTTGTACCGGCATTCATTTACTACCTATGGTCTAGCCCAGCTCTTTAATCTGGTCAAAAAAACGGGTGCACCAAAGTCGTGTTAGCAGTCTTATCAAAGCCGTAAATTCTTCACCCTCTACCGGACAGCCCGAAAATCGGTCTTGATTTTCTGGTTTCACTGATCACGAAGGAGCACGCGCTTAAACCGAACCCTTGATGACGATATATCTCGATCCAGGTTTGTGCCGTCGCAGACTGCTCCTCACCCCTTATGGGACTCATAAAATGATGTTTTGTGAAAGCGCCATATTCCGAGAGGGGTACAAAGATAGAATAAATGAATAAATGTGATCGACTCAAGCCTAAATAAATATTTTCTCCCTTTTATAGATACACCCTTCTCCGAGGGGACCACATCGCAGAAGAATGTATTCCGCTTGGGTGGCCAGTGTTGGTTATTTCCTTGGGGATTTTCTGGATTTAAGAGTTCTTTTGGAAAAAACGTTGAACCCTAACTTGTCTTCGTTGAATATTTTAGCAGAAAACTCAGAAGAAACCAAAAGCTAATCAGAATCGTTCTTTCACACGGATCCCAGTATCCGTATATTAGGGAGGTCTTTAAGTTTGAAAGTTCGAAAACGGTTTATTAACTGTGCGAAACAAACAAGGGTGTATCTTCAACCTGCTTTATCTGTTATTGTTTCATGTTTGAATTACGCAGGTTAAGATACGAGAAGCCAAAACACAGCGCTGCTGATTATTCTGTATTTTGCTGTGTATGTCTTTGTATTGGATGGTGCCCATTGGATTCCTATGCTTAAGTTGAACCATTCAGAGATGAAGATAAAGTATTTTGACAACGCTTCAAACCGAATGTGCTGCGTACTGAACAGCAGTGCAACCAATCCGTACTTTGCCACCATATATCTCTTCAAGGTTACAATCAACAGATGGCAGAAACCGGAACACTAATACCGTCGTAGTTAACTTCCAAATATTATATACGTCAAGACAATGATAACCGGCAATTTTCGCCGACTGGTTTGGCTTGTCAAAACAGATACATAGAAAATTTCAGCCTATAATGGTAAACGAACTGGGGGGCTAGCGTAACTGATTCTGCTATTTTGTGCATAGGCAACCCTGCTGCGCTTCGTATCCTTGGGTAGGTGGCTTAGTTTTCTTTACCAGGTGATCCATAAATTTATCCCTACCGGAAGCGAGACGTACGCGAGACCAGTAATGCCAACCAACTAGCGTGAAATCTGCTGACGTGCGGCTGACATGAGCATCTTGGTGTTAGTATAACTGGCGGCTGCGTTTAAACTGAAATGCAAATCTATGCTTAAAATCTAGTGCATAAAAACCTCAAGGTTATTTAAATGGAAGCTGTATCATGCGGAAATGCAGAATTTCTCAGGTTGAGTTTTCGCTGCTTTACCGGTTCTCTGTCTTTTGAAATCCCGAATGAGAAACGGCCACTTTAAACTGTCATTTTCAAGTGGCCTCTTGAGAAGATAACTGTTGCGTTGAACTTTATTCTCGCAGCCCATGCTTATTAGGAAAAAAACCCGAGACTCTATATGGGAACTGGTCGCTCCCTGAAAGCGCTTATAAATAAGAATAAATGTATTCATTTAATCCACCCGCGGACTTTAAGGAAAGTAAGCATTTGCCAAGTAAGTGCACGTGCTTTACATGTATACTTCTTAGGTTCCAAATGACGGAAGTATCGATCTGAAAAGAGACCTTGTGCTAATTTTACCTGCATTCAACTGTAACTCGTTCATCCCAGTTCAAAATGTCTTCGAACTAAAAGATTAGTGCCAAAAGTTTGAGTAAATGTGATGGCAAGCAGAACGCTAGTCCCTAAACTGTCAGGTTGAATGGCCTCATCGGAACCCAGCTGGCGCCGAGTAATGTCGATGAATTTTATCCTGCCAGTCGGGAGCCGGTTGTTTTTCTTACTTTTAAGTCCATATTTTACTGTCACATCAAACAGTCAAAGATGCGCTTTTTCCGCCGACTGCTGTGCTGCTTTGTGTAATACCATATTTTTCGAAAGAGATGCATCATACAAAGGAGGCTGGGTCGTTCTGAGTTCACTGAGAAGAGCGGGCGACAAATGTGTTGTAATGCAGCTGTATTAAGTTGGTCTTGGCAACATGGGCAACTGAGCCACTTTATTAAAAGACGGTGCATTTAGCTAGGAAACATTCTTCTCCACAAAATGATGAGTTCCTTATGACGATCTTAGGGGGTAAAAATACCAAAAAGCCATAAATGTGTAGTGTAACGCACACTGGCAGCAGCCATGAGTTGCGAATTGTGCGATCAGCCTAAAAACAAGGGGCTTGGTTTGTCGTAACACTAAGCACATTTTATTGTAGTCAAGGACCATTAGTAACCGGAGGTAATAATGCTACCGGTTAAAGACAGGATTTGTACTTCGTCAAGTGAAGACCAGCAGCTGATGCCCATCTTACACTGTCAGTGACGCGTGCGGTTTGTGCAGTTTGCTTGACTATATTCTCAGGTAAAGTCGTCGGAATTTATTGATTGTATCAATGTGCTGATGTGCGCTCACTATCGGGGAAATACCTATTCAAGAAAACTTCCACGCCTACGGATGAGTATTTCACAAACGGTAAGCGAAATATTTTTTGGTTAATAACCCTAAACCAGATTTATCAATGCCTATCTTTGACGATGAAAAATTGCTTTGATACTTTGGACAGACTCGAATGGAGTTATAGCCCTTACTTAGAGACTCAACCCGTTTACCCCTGTAAATATGATGCCGTGTACTGCTTTGATCCTGTAGGTCATACTGGTAGGGACATTGTTCCTCGGTGTGCATCTATTTTAGAAAGGCTGAAGGAGTGTATTCACATCAGTAGCAGTTGGCTCGTGGTCATCAAACTCAAAGCGCTCGAAACCTTAAGAACACATGAAGCATGTTTACCAGGTGCTTTATAAGTCCCATCACACCGAAGGGGCAGTTTGGTCCTAAGATGCTGCTCTCCTGTTTTCCTTTATTCAGTAATCTATCCGGGATAATCAACCCTAAGATACGCAGGGAGCCTAAAGGCGCCCGTTCCGCTCTATCTGCTTCGCAGGTCACAAGTTGGGGAGGATTTTCCATAGCACCACGCTGAAACGGCTATGCTGGCCCAAGCTATCTTATCAATGCGCCCAAAAACAATTGTGAATGGCTTGTCGTGCTCCACGGAGGCCCGAAAGCAGAGAGCAATTAATCTCCTTGGCGACTTGTCCTCATCTGAGGGCAAAAAGTACCCTCTAGTTTTTTAAAGCTCACTTACGCCCATCGGTTGCCTGTCACCCACAGAAGTGAATACATTCCTGTAGTCTGCTGCGTTGTCCTTGTTTTTGGCAGCGGGCCTTAAGTTCCTCCAGACTTTTTGTCCTTCAAAGCAGTAAAATTTTAAGCACCTCTTTCCAACGCGGCTGCCGTCTAGGTGTCCGTTGTTTGGCTCGCACAACCTCCGTCGTAACCCAATCACCAAATTCTGCTTTTTCAGATTTACCAAGTCCCCCTGCCTATCACTGATTAAAATCATCCAGTGCCGTGACAGCCATCCGCACTCCTACATAGCCCAAAGTTCGTCCACCCGAAGACCACTTTTCTCCGAAGATCTTGGCACCTAACTTTTAGGTTCATCACTTGGCTGAGCTCATCAGAGTCGAGACAAGCTCCCTGCCCACTCTGAGCATCAAAATCACCAAATGAAACACGACGCATGATTTCTTTTTTACCGACTTACAAAACAGCTCCAAGGCTTGTGTTCTGGAGGCTGAAATTATGACGTTTCCCAACTACAACCTCCCCACGTCGATACTGCGCAAGAAGCTATTATCATGACTTCAAAACAAAATAGGTCTATCTCCGCTTACCTGCGGAAACCCTTCCTAAACGACTCGCATGAGCGCCAGTTACCAGTATCCTCAGCACAAACAGACACGGTAGTCTACCTCGACTTTGATTCCTACCACAAAATTATCCGCAGACCAACCGTACACTACGCATTCTCACTTCTACATGTATGCACATATATGTACATGCTCACGTTCTGGGGCTCCACAGGCAAGCGTAATAGGACAATTTATGATCAGTCTGCCTAAAACTCGGCCGTAAAAGCGCACGGGTCGCCGAAAACAACCGAAGAAGCAAGAGGATACCATATCTGACGAGGGTACATAACTCTCCAGGGCTGCCGTTCTGGTGTCTACGGTCAGAGCAAAAGGTGAAACCCACGCGCTTTGCCAAACAACTCGTGAGAGAGAACTAAATTCAACAACATCGTGGTGTCCACCATTATTGTTGTACGTCGCCGAAGTGTTTTCCCACCTTCCTCAAGTCCTCTCACTCCACCCAAATCCTCTGGTCCCCCCTCCTCCCACCGTGTCACTCAGTACCATGTAGTACGCTGCGCATGATAAAGAACGACTGTTGACACCTGGCCGTTATCTCAACCGCCGAAAGTCACTCATGGCCAGCAATGGTTGTCAGTTTCATTTTAAGTTAACGGGCTGCACAACTGAACGTCGATCCTTACGCGTACACCCCAAATTGCTATGAAACCCTAGTTCGAAACAAGGAACTTCAACATAAAGTTGTAGCATTTGATGGTGTTTAATCAAAGCCTTACAATCTCACCAGACATTCGCGGTTTCGATGGATACTGTTTAAACGTACTCAAGGTCTAATTTGGGCGCGCAGTTCATATGTTCAATGGCTACCAGGGCTCGGCGTGAAGACGGTTAGGCCGTTTTGTGGGAAAGTTGGTTCCTTTGTGTGTTTTCTGCCATAGTGGATTTGAAAATATTTGAAAGAGTGCATTAACAATAATTACGTCGGACTCGTTATCAAAAAACGTAAAATAAAGCGGATATTCGCGATCTATGTAGGAAAAAGTTTCATATCGTTGCAGCAGGCGTGCAGCCAGCCAAAGCCAAGGATTTCGTTGCGCCTAGCAGGTTTGCTGGATATTTTATGATAGTCAGCACACGCTCTATTTGGTGCAGTGCAAGGCTTTATCTTCACCGCGATACTGGAGGCTTGATAGCGCCATACAATTAGTGGGTTCGTAAGCGATTAGCTTGCAGGCTTCTGGGGTGGTGGGAATGTCGTGTATTCGAGATGGATAGGGCAAAATGGAGGTTGGAAAGCCACCAAGGACACTGTTTGTACGATTCGGTAGCGCTCATTCAGAATTTTATTTAGGAAGCTTCAGAGGTAGATAAGTTACCTGTGAGGGGCTACGGTGAACGGTAGCATAAGGAACGGGGAAATGGTTTTCTGATATTACGTGATGCTAAATAACACTGTAAGCTGGGTTGTTCAGAGGAGTTAGTAATTTAGGGCATTCATGTACAGGGGATCGGCGAAAAACGTGGGGTGCATGGTCGTGCCGCATGCTTGGACGATGAGGTTACCTCAGCATTGCGCGATTAGAAAATAGAAAAAAGGATACAGGCTTTGCTATACGAACTGTGTCACATACATCACGCTGCATGCATTTAATAAGCCTCTGTTAGCTTACACCTGAGACAGCATTATACCTCTGCTACTGTCCATGTTTCTGATTCATAGGACGGTTTCCCGGGATACATGCTACAACCGGGGCAAGCTTAAGCCAGTGACACAGGCGTTCGACAAAGCTGCATCCGTTTCAATTTTATACTTCTATTGTTGAAATAAGGGATAGTTTCAATGGCGGGTTAACCGCTTTAATTAGGATGTCTTTAAAAATCCCCGCTGTGTGGTTTGTCTTCTATGGAATTTGGGCAGAGTGGTGATGCGTTAATTAGGGTTAACTAGGCGTGTGTTCAGAGTACATCGAGGTGTACTTACCACTGTGAGTAGAGCAATGAATGGAAGGGAGGGTACTTAGGAGCTAAAGGGGGAGTTTTCAACCATTCAGTCCTTAGCATCGTCTGGGTCGGGGGGTTCGGAATGGGGGGGGACATGGTACAGAAAGTGATAGTGGATGTTTAGGGATGGGTCGCAGACGAAAAGGCCCGCCAGGTGGGACAAATGTGGATGGGTGAGCAAGGCTCATTGAGGGGATGGGTTATGGGAAGTCGGGGTCCATCGGCAGCTTATAAGGCAAAGCGGGAGTGGTGGCACTGTGGCGTTGCATAATACTCGGAAGTGGGTTGAAGGATATCCATTTCTGGGGCAGTAAGAGAGAATGAACCTTGCAGTCTTTAATGAGGTCATCATCATCAGAGACATTTTGCTAGAATCAAGAGTGGCTATCTTATTCACTCATATGTTCGGATAGTTCAAGCATAATTTTGCAAGTGAAGATGCGTTACATTACTTTGGCATGAAAGATGTGTTCGAGGAGGAGAAAACCCATATGGCAGGCATGGAAGAGAGCCTCAGGGTGGCGTGAAATAACGACCGCCTTTCAGCGGTTAGGTGTTCTGAGATGTAAAAGCTTTTTTAGTTCTAACTGAGTGCTGAAGATCTCAGAACTGTCGGTTTACAAACGCAAACGCCGAAGCTGATAAGTGATGTCCACGAACGTATCCCCGAGTTGGTCACTGTTACTGTAGTTGATTATGAGATGGTTCCAAGTTATGATGCGGACAATAGCACTTTTGTTTTCATTAAGCTACGGAGTATAATTGACAGGAAGCAAAATTTGACTGAAGTTAGGACTTAGTTCTCTAAAGGATAACATTTGACACTGAAAACCCGACCACTAACCAAATCGTCGCCACGGCCACACCCATTGGGACACGTTTGAAGACGCATGGTGTTCTTAAATTCTGGGGATCTAGTCTACACAACTTGGTCTGACGACCGACTTATATACACCCCTCTTTAACTTTAACTTTGCTGCGTCCAGTAATGCATATGACCACATAATCTTGCCATCGCATCATCGTTTTACTCAATATAACCAATGGAACTAATTGAGTAAGTGGTAAGTTTTCGTTTATAATAGTAAGCTCCAGCTTCGGTGTGGACACAGATCAGGTATTGTGGAAGACGGTATTTATTGAGCACCGTGTTTAATCATGTGTTTTCAGAGATATCGCAGAAGATGTACACGAGTTGTAATTGGTTATACAATCCTCTCACCAGGAATCCCGTCGAGTGAAAGCTGCTTACCAAGAACGATCACTGGATTGACTTCACATTATCTTCGCACGGATGCAACCGAAAAATACAAACATAAATCTCCAAGGATGGTTGTATATTTTTCAGGCGTGAGCATGGCAGATGGACAACGTGAATAAGTACGGATGACCGTCGTTGGCCTTTGGATGAGGCTATCATGCACAATTGCTGTCTCGTAATCTGCGTCGCGCATAGGTATGGGCCTAGCGGTTACGATAAGTAGTCGAGGTAAATGCCAAACAGTACGGTTATTATGATGAAAACTAATAACTGGCCACAATTCCGGAAAGTGCCGTTGCGCTTTATTACGCATTCCAGTTAAGAAGCCTCATTATTTCCAATTGGAAGGATATTGCTTTATTGGCAATTCACATGCAGATCTCTGTGTATGCTGCATCATCTGCCGACTAGTTGTGCATGTCTGAGAATAGGGACCATCCGCGAAGATGCACACTAGCATCACTACTGCGTAATTCACCAGTTTTTCTTCCGTCATCATAATACACGTAAGGCGAGCTTTCCCAAAACCGGCGTCATGCCGAATTCCAATTAACGGAATCCTCAAATTTGTTACGTCTGACGAGTATAACGCACACAAACGTCATTGAACAATCCACCTGGTGAAATTTCGCCGTAGAGTTTATATCCAATTAAAGAACACGGCAGAACATTAAAATATTCTAAGATTTGATTTCTTGCTTTATCTCTTCAACTGGCATGTAGCGTGGGATTTCATGAAGTCAGCGGTATTCGGCTTTCGCGAGGATGTAGTGACGGCACGCGACGGTTCTGCAATGAATGTATATGGAAATTGGTATTATTGCATCCACCTGAAACACGAAGCACCCATTCGCGCAGGCTAAATGATGCGGGAGAGAAGAGCGGAACGTGACAACAACACGTATTTATCCGAACCGGTACCGAAACCGAAGGTGTACAAAGGTAAAACAACATAGTATGGAAACAGTCAATTGGTTTAGTCGGGTGTACCTATAGTAGAGAAGAAGAGGGATGCACATACATAGGGTTATATGATAAACACGTGTAAGCAGGTACAGTCCAGTTTCTATTGCGTTATAATGCCCCCTCCCGAGTCTGAGAAATGTCCCCAGTGCTCGAAAAGTGCTTGTAACACATGTACTTATTCCCACTGTTTCGCTAACAGGTGGAAGGGAGTAGAACGTTGATGGGTGGGCTAGGATCACGTAGAAGAATGGGCTTTAACTGATTGTAAAATATACAATGCACGTCCTCATGTGGTTGACAAGGGTCACGAATGACATGTGTGCTGCTGAAGGATGTCCAAAGGCTGCTGGCGCTCGGTCAGTTGATGACAAAAAACTGTCTGTTTGAGGACCATTATTCCCGGCATTTTTGTTCGCGTTGAGGAACTCTTTTGCTTGGTGGCAGTCGGACGACGCATCACTCAAGTTGCCTCCTGAGTTGGTAACTTTAAGGCGGGTTTGGTCAACCACAGGTGTAACGAGCAAACGCTATTTTCTAGTGACGCGTAATACCAGAACCTCCGGGAAGGCAAAACAAAGTCGGAGCTGGGTTTCTATACGGTACTATTAACATAAGACATCAATCCACAAAATGTACAAACAGTACAGTACAAACAGATACTCGTCAACGACAAACGGTCCACTTGGACTTCAAAAGCACGGACCAAATGAGCAAACAGGCTCCCACGTGAGACAGTCACACGTACGTAAATCGGCCACAAATGGCTGGATGACCTCAAGGCCAAGTGGGTGAAGTGGTAAGGACAAACAAACGTCAGTTCATATAGACGCACCAAACACAAAAGTGGAGCGGGGTTACAAATAGGGACGAGAAACGTGCGGAATTTCAAATGTCAAAGTAATGGAGGATGCAGCAGGATTCGGTCTCCGGAAGTGTTGCCAGTGGCAACGGAGATATTCGAACCGAAACCGATAGTGTACAAAAGTAAAACAACATGGTATGGAAGCAGTCAATGGGTTTATTCGGGTGCATTTGTAATAGAGAAGAAGGGCAATGCACATACATAGGGTTATATGATAAACACGTGTAAGCAGGTAGAGTCCATTTTCGGAAAAGTTTGGTAACAATCTTTAGGTTTATTGCTGAGCAACGTTTCGCTCTTGAACAAAATCTTCGTCAGGCCAAGTGACTAGGTTACGAGGTAGGTCGAGATTTAAGGCGGAAGGAAAACCAATCATCTAAGTCAAGCGAAATCTCTTTTGGGTATCGGCCGAAGGATTTTGTGTGTTAGGGTGCGTGACCAAGTGTTGGGCCGATGGGGGAAACTAAATGGATTTGGGTCCAGCCTAGAGTGTAGTTCTTCTGGTTCGGTTCACTTCACAGGTAGAGTCCAGTTTCAATT
Organism: Opisthorchis felineus; assembly: GCA_004794785.1. NCBI lineage: Eukaryota > Metazoa > Platyhelminthes > Trematoda > Opisthorchiida > Opisthorchiidae > Opisthorchis > Opisthorchis felineus. The sequence continues at coordinate 422,568 of SJOL01006427.1, read as the reverse complement.
GCGTTACAGGTACACAGGTTAGAATTGGCGGTGGTCGGCGACCTTGAAAGTTCGGTCACGTAAAGAAATTTCATCATATCACTGGAACGTGCAACCGGATTAGACTAACTCCCCGTAAAATTCGCAACTTCGAAAACCCGATAGTTTCAGTGAAATTAATTTCGGTTTAGTTCTAGTGCGGGGCTCACTGAACTAGTCATACCCCATGTCCCATTGTTCCAGTTACTTTTTTCCCACAATTTACGATTGCTCATCACGTGCCAAACATCGCCCCCGGGTCTTGCCTTTCCCGCTACGTTCAGATTGTAACTACTCCACAATGTCTCGATTGGTATTCTCCCTCTTAGTTTGGAAATAAACCTAATATTATTTTTTTGAACGAAATGGCATCCCTCTAAGACCCTCATGAATGCAAGCGCGCTTTCTTTCCCCTATACGCTGCTGTATCCTCACCCTTATTTTTCGCCTGTGAACCTCCTGTTGGGTGCAACTGGCTAAGACCTCCATACGCGATGATAGGCTTCGCCACAAACCCAACCGATTTGTTTCATCATTCCTTTACAAACTCAGCCAGCACTGTCAAGCGATCCACACAATTCTTCTCCACCCTGAATGGTCTGTTATGTCACCCTCCAATATTCCCTTCCTGCCTGCCTGTGAGCAAACCAACCCATTTTATCGTCACCATCTCCACTGACTGACTGACACGATCTTGAATTGCTTCCTCTTAGCCGACTACCAAAAGCAATTCTTCCAAACCGCTGTTGATGCCGGCCGTTCCTTTTTTCAGACAACCCATCCTCCAAGCGACCCTTTCAAACCCAGATATACGTCTTCTAAAAATAGCAGGCTGTATTTCCACAAACCAGTCACTTTCGAGCCCCTAAAATACACCACCTGCTGATGACCACGAAGGCATTGGATGAAAAATAATGTTTCCACCTCATTGAGACCTCACTTGCCTTTAGACCTCATTCAGTCCCTCATCGTATTTTCATCTCAGCAAACAGATGTGGTTCAATTACCTCTCCTCCCCTTAGTCTGCTTCCCTTGAAACACTGACTTTTCTGGCCTCCTGGGAGGCATGATAAGAATATTCCGGATAATCGCCAGTGGAAGGCTACGGAACCAGTGCCTGACCTCCGTGACAAGTGTTACTGAGAAAGAACTTACTGCCTTGGCCTATTTTCATTTGTGTTGCTACCTTGATCTACGTCCACCGCGTTTTTCCACACAGGATCTTCACTCTCCCTCGCAATTACGAACGGATCGGTAGCTCAGATAAACTCCCCCTTTACTAGCTTGCATCATGTAAGGCAGAAATTTCTTCTGTTCTCTGCCGCTTTATTCCTGAGCCAAGCATTTCGGATTAGTTGTGCCCGCCCCCTGGTTCCACGTATTTAAGGCGTGATCAACGCAGTCTCCCCATATCTATTCTTCTCGCTGATTGACTGCGGTTTCCAGCCTCATCCTTGCCAGCAGTACTTCTACTGGCAGGCTCAGTTGCTATCCACACACCATTAAGTACTGGAGTGGCACTCGCTTTGCAGACAACCTTTATTTATACGTGTCTGCTAGCCATGTGCAGCGTCCGCACTAATCAGTCTCAGTCCAGCATCGTAGGCTGTGAAGCCCAAAGCATCCAGTTCGATTGATTTATAGGTAAGTATTGGTGATGTACTTACTGGGCTTCGGCTCATGATCTTTCTTTCTGTTTTCCATCTGCAGAAATTGTTGTGAACTCCTACCTTCGGAGAATCACCGTCCCCTGATGCTTCTATGGCGTGCATACTACATAGTTGGCGACCAAACCAGAATGGTTACCACTCACTGGTGGACCTACCACAAGGGCCCTGGCTCTACACATGTGCATATAGGCCTCAGAGCTGACACATTGCTTAATCACACAAGGCGGACGCAGCCCCAGACACAGCAACCTCTGCACACGCTCACCAGCTTAACTCACCACACCATTAGCACCGACCGGTTCACGTAGGCCACGGTACGCCGGCGACGTTGTTCTTCAAAAAGGGGAACAATGCAGTATACGGTGTCTGCCAGTTTGATTGATTTATACGTAAGTATTGATGATGTACACCCTTTCTTACTGGGCTTCGGCTCATGCTCTTTCTTTCTGCTTTCCATCCGCAGAAATTGTTTTGAACTCCTAGCTTCGGACAATCATCGTCCCCTGGTGGTTCCATAACTTGCATACTACACTACTCAGCCACCGTATGACTATGAGTCCGGGCGTGATACCAGGCGAACCAAGTCTGCTAGTGTCTGAATTGCTACCCGCATTTATATCTACTGTATCCATTGTACATGACGTCCACCAGGAGCTCAGTGTTTAACTTAATCAAAAGTTATTTACTCAGCTCACAGAGGAAATTGAAAATGCAACCTCAGGCCTTTTCCGGCTGCTTTTGCTTTTCGTTCTATAACCTGCTTGATGTGGGTTAGTAATGAAGTCCACAGCGGTGGTTGGCAGATCTTTCCATAAAGCTGGCTTGAAAAACCTTCTGAAAAACGGGTGCCAGTGAGCAACAGGCTTGCCGAATTCGTTGTAGGCATCCCCTTTACTATAGAATGATCTACATAAAGTAAGTAGTCCTCAAAATCCTAGAAAGAATGGTCAATCGAACGTTGGATTTATTTCTATACACAAACGGAACAGGTAATTCGGCGGAAGGTAATTTTGTGTGTGGAAAGTCCTGTATTGAGGTTAGAAGTGTCACGCTCTTTGTCGTTCATGCCGTGGTGGTCTCTCTCTCGACGGTCAATTTATTAAAAAAACGAAGTTGTTGACACTGTACTGGCGCTCCGTCGAAGCTGAGGAGCGAGGATTGTAAAACAGCGGTGAAATATGCTCATAAAACAATAAATGAAATTAAACTGCTTTTGGGAGACTAAACAGTTTAGGTGGTGACGGATAACTAAAATGTCCAGACAAATAGCTCCTTGCAAATGACACAACACGGCAGGTAAGCGTATGCGCTAGAGTGCGCGCATATATCTGCTGTACAAAGCTACTGAAGGTTCGTGAAAAATTATGTATAAAAAACGTTCCGTGTAAAATTAAGGAGCAACGTAAGTCGCTGCACATGTTGTTTATTAACTTCAGCCAGGCCTTAAATCAGGTAGATCAGGTGCTGCAATGTGCCGAAATTCTCGGACCAATGTACAATCTGATGGATTTCCTGTGTTCGAAAACAAATGCGGTAAATTTGAGGAAAACGGTGTATTCTCGGGACTGAGACTGGCCATTAGTGAGGTACCACAATGAGCTGTTCTGGGACCCAGGCTGTTTGCAATGTGTGCCTCCACTGGAACTCCGCTGATATACGTGGACGATGTGAAGCTATAGAGGGAGATCGGTTTCAGCGAAGACGAGTTGGAACTACAGTATAGTCTCGGCAGAGTGGTGGACTGGTTTCGAGAATTTAAACTCCCCTTAACGCTGAAAAATTCGGGCTGGTGACAGTGGACTGCACGTGCGGGACCGAGGATCGATGCAATGGTGTGCACTGCGTGGGATCCAGGAGTACTCAGGCAGGACAGCCTGATAACCCACTCACACACGGCGGTGGCCAGAATGGGAAAATTAGACACTGAATTTTCAGGGAAGCTTTCTGCCTATTCTGCCCCAAGCTGTTCAGCCATTAAATGCAGTCATCTCGCCTATCTGTTATGCACCAAGGGCTAGGCACAACAACTGGAGCAAGTACAGTAACCGGGTGTCCGAATGATTATATATATATATATATATATCCGATCGGATATATCCAAACAGACTCAGTTATAGCTATTACATATGAAGGTATTTAGCGTAAAATGCATTTAAGAGAGTAGGTATTTAAAGGTGAGCCTAAACCAGCTGGGTCAGTGGCATCGTGGAACTCTAGACGAATGGTTTTCAGTAGAGATTGATGCAGAAGAGAAAAAGCTTACCGTTGGACCGCTAGGGTAAACCCGAGAGGTTATGCTCACTAAAACATAGTGAGCAGCGGTCGACAGCGGTTGACTGTGCTTAGGCAAGAAAACGTATGAGTGCTTTTCTAGGCAAGGCAAAGAAGTGCGCGCGGTTTGAGACCCAACATGAAGAAATGGCTCCATCCTTCACCAGGACGAAAGACATCAGTGATACGTGAAACCGATGACTGCCCTAAGGACCCTAAACATTCGCTACAATCTCTCCACTTGTTAGCAAAACAGCGATGGATCGTGTGTCAAATCGAACCTGGGTGGCCGTTTGCAAGCGGGTTTCTATCTGGTCCACGAATGTCCGAATGATTGCCTTACCACATAAAAGTTTGGGTTTCACTGAGTGCTACAGTGCTTTGGCCTTGTTTCTTTGTTCCTTTGACCGTGGGAATTTAAAAATTATACATCCAAAAAGACTCATGAAATCGTTTGATACATTATCATTAGTTTCTCTAAGTTCAAAACATCAACCAGGATATCAAAATCTGAACGATTTTTTTGCAGTCTATTGAATCTCATGCTGGATACTTTCAAAGATATGCGGGTGGTTAAACACATCCATGAAACCCCGTGTGTTGTTGGAGGCCAGCGATAGTGCTGACAATCTTATTTTCATCATTAATTTAACAAAACCTGACTTTTCTAGTAACTGGACCCTTGAGTACCACCCACCGTTCTTGGATTCACCTTCGTGGTTGTGTAAATGCCTGTTCACAGACAAAGTACGCTCATATCCAACATGAGGTTCAAATACTTTGCGTTTCAACGAAGCGACTGATGTCAAAAACTGGTTATTATATCATACCATGCACTCGAATTACAAAAAGTCCCCGTGAGGGCGACTGAGTACACTGCATGAGTAGTTTTACAGATCTGTTCGTAAGCTGCAATGAATCGACAGTCACCTGTAGCGACATTCCAACACACGACGAAGAGCGTGGTTAGTCGGCCAGTCATAGTTTCCTTTGATCATAGGAAACTCGAACTTCATAGGGTCCATCACATTCTGAAATTTCCAACCAATGCGCCAGCAGTGTACGTTGCTTCAAGATCGCGATTGTCAGCAGTATAAAGTGACTGTCCAGCAGGCCACAAGCGTCCGCGGCGCTACCTGACTTGGAAGGTCTGACAGGTGGTTCACACAGTGGACACAACCAGGGCAGTTACTGGGCTGCCGTCAGGCGAAAAGACCCCATTGTTCAAGCCTGTAAACGTTCGCATGTTTGAAAGTGGAAAGTCAGATTTATCCAACTTGCGCTGGTGGATTCTTTCTTACCTGTAAAATTGCGTGCTTTCCGCACAGTGATTAAGGCTACCACGGTTTACCGATGATTATGGGATGTGGGGGATAGATAGCTACGCACTGGAATCGGTAGCTGATATAATTGATGTGTAAACACGGAAGGGTCCGTTGACTTTTCACTGGGTAGGTCGGGATGGGAGCTATACACTGAAGGCAAGAGCTTGGCTGCATGAGCACCATTGAACGCGTGAATGAGTCATGTCTGTCAGTGTATATAACCAATGAGGTGTCCTTTCTTGGAGATCTATTCAGGGAGACGGCAATGGCCAGCGAAGATGAGTTTGCTGGTAATAGTTGTCACGCTTTGATGCCTGGCTCGTTTCTACCATTCGCGTGGTTATGCGAAAGGAGACATTCGAGGAAGCCGGTCGACTGGCATACGGAGCACGTGACCAAGCCAGCGCAACCTGTGGAGTTTGATCAGTTCATCTATCGTGGTCGTATTATCTCTCCAGAGAGCCATTCGACGTACTTCAGCGTTACTGATCCGGTGCGACTATCAGACCCGAAAAATTGTCCGAAGACATCGATGGTAAGACACTGGAAGCTTTTTGATATCATCAGCGCAAACAGACTAGGTTTCTCACCCGCATATTAATATGGAGCGTACCGCAGCATTGTAACCTTGGCCTCTGATGGATAAGTTAATGTTACAGATACTGAGGGTGTATGAAAGCTGATCTGGCCTTCCCAACCCGGACAGAAATATAATCTTTGACTAGGCCAGATGGGCTGATACAGCTACCCAGGTAGACGAATTTGTCTGCTACCTCAGTCGGCGCAATCTTGTGTTCAGGCTTCGAGCCTACCCACTCTTGCGGCAGGTTTAGAGCACATTCCAAACCGTGAGGCAGAATTATTTAGATTATCTAATGTTATCTACAATACAGTGACGTCAGATCCAAGAAGAGCTATTTCGTCTTTGTACTCCAATAAGCGAATGCCCTGGGAGCATTTCGACCCCAATGGCTTGAGAGTTCAGGGGTAAGTCTTTCATCATCATATCAATGACAAAACTGAAGAGAAAAGGTGGAAGAACGCAGCGCCCTGTCTGATACTACTTGATGTAGTAAACTCAGCTTCTCGTAGGCATTTACGCTTTCGCGGAAGTTTGCGTATAATGCTTTATGAAGGGTCAATAATTTACAGGGTCAGCTTTGTTCCATAAACACAGTCATAGTGCCTGGCGGATATTTTCTATTTTATCTCTTATTTTGACGGGCGACTAATGTTTGCATTCCATTTGCCCATATGCAATATCTCAAGAAGCTGTGTTGCAAGCTGCACTTTAAAGTGCTTGGCCCATCTTCCCAGCTGGCGATTTTCAAATGAATTGAAATGAATTGATGGGCCAGCTTTTTCACTTCCAGTCTTAATTACCATTCAATTGCACTAACTGACGTACGACATTTCTGTTTCTGGTGGTAAAAGCCTTCTTCACCTTCTGCGCTTTTGATATCCACCAAAGTTCTCGGTCTTTCCTCAATCTCCCCACTATTTGGCGTTTGAGACATTTCCGTGCGCAGTCGTACTCGTTTCCTGCTAGTATGGGTTTACAGGCATCAATCCGTGCTAGCGATCCTAACGATATATGGTGGTCATTTGATCGTATCGAAGAAGTCAGACAGCAGCACTGAATGCCACTACCATAGCTCCTTTCACATTTTGCCATGCTCCATCTACGTGCGTCACTGTACAGAATAGTTGAGCTGGCTTAGATCGATACTGTTGAACTATGGTTGTTCTCCGGAGATGGTGGAGTAGGATGCTTCTTGCTGATTTGCGAAAGCCTGAAGCAAAACAGATTGTCAGGCATGCTGGTACAATGGCGTGATTGGAATCAAATTATGTGCCCCAGAAGGAACGGCAGTCTTAAACGGTGGCTCTACAGCGGTTACTGATAGCCACATGATCCTACTATGTCCATGGCTGATTTGTATTTTGTGGCCGCCAGGTTATGCAACGCAAACGTTTATTCTGAACGTCCATACTGGCCAGGAACAGTTCATGAGGAGCACACAACTGGAGGAGTCACTCTTCGTTGTCTGTGCGACGTGAATCGATTCCGAATTGACCGCCCAGATGTGATTCCAAAGAACTGAGACGACCGACTTGGGCGTTCATATTGACCGCAAAGACCACAATGTCAGCTTTTCTTGTTTGACGAATGGGCCCGAATAATTTTCAACAGAAATTGTCCTTTTCAGCGCCTGAACTGCATTTTCGTGACATATGCCGACACTACCGTTTTTATGTCGAGTGATTTTAAGTTGGAATCAGCTGGATAACCGAATTGCACAAAGACGGGTTCCTGCCGTTGCCTCTGTCTCAAAAGTCTGAAGCGCAAGGCAACTGGAAGTAGGGGTTTCTTAAGGAACCATGCCCAGAGCAGGTGACTCAATAACTTAACCTGCTTGGCTGCTGGGGACTGAACTAACCCAAGGGCTCAGGTATTATGGAATTACTGTCTGACTCCTTATGCGGTTGCGACCAGGAGGTGCCTTTTGAGGAGCACCAGATTCTGTGGTTTCAAAGTGTTTCAGTCTTATTGATGGCTCACTGGTTAGAGTGCAAATTTGCCGACCGGAAGGTCCGTTTTTTGAACCCAACCTCTGCATTTTTACTTCCCTTTTCTAGGGCTGGGCAACCTGGCAGTACCCCAGCTCTCATGCTTCCATCGGGTGGCATGGTAGCTGTTCACCGAAAGGGTGTTACAGCTGAACCATTATCTTATTACCCTTATTGAATAATGCGCCGGCAGTTTCTGACCGAGTTTTTCTAACCCGTCCTTTCACGGGGGAAGTCAACATTGGTGCTTCCATGAATATGTATATGCTAGTCGCATAGTGCCTTCACACTCCCATCCCAGCGGGCAGTAATAGTTTACTCCCAGACCGCTTCGTAATACGGTTACTAATATAACGGCGTCTTGGTAATTTTGGTCTGACTACTCCACTTTGGCCTTCCTGATATGGTTACACCTTGTGGGATGAAGCCCTAGCCCGTGTAGCCCGCAGAAGCACTGCAGCATCCAAGCTTGACCACCCCGTCAAGGTATCAGCTTTAGGTTGGGATGATGAATTAGTGGTAACACGCTCGCCTCGCAAGCCAGATTTCCGGAGTTCACGCCTAGGCATGACTAAGGACATGCACTGCTAATGAGCTCTAATAGGAGCGAAACTCGAGTCCAGTGCTTCAGACTCATCAGAATAATTATACCAGAACAATGGGGCAACTGGTTCAGGTAGAGTGGTGTGAACATGGATTCTACAAATCCTGCAGCCGTTTATAACTGAGGTGACTGACCTCATTTTTTGGCGGCATCAGTCAACAGCTATAGAATACGATGGATTCCGCTGGAAGTGTCAACATTTAACTGGGTTTATCAGTAGTTTTATTTCCGTCACGATGTTTTTCGGCTATCTGAAGGACCCAGACTGTTCTTTAACACGGATTGAAAGTATCACGTTGCCAATGGCTGCACCTGCACACCAAGTCACATGCAAATCTTTTAGTGAGAAAGATATGGGAGAATTTTTTGTTTTGTTTACTCTCGGTTTTAGTTCCGGGGGTGTCATACTTGTGCTTTTTATATCAGCATCCGGCCTTGTTTTATCTGGGGCTGGTAGGTAGGAGCCTTGGCTTATTTTGCAAAAGAAACAACATGCTTTACTTCTTTTTTACTGGTTGCACACAAGCAGATGCTAATTCCTCTCAGTTTAGTGAAGCATGCCATCGCGGTAGGTCCGAGGATCTGATATGTCATTCTTCAGATGCGTTTATAGCTTACTGTTCTAGCTAACGGTATCAGGATGACTCGCTGAAATCCTAAAACCGTAAGAAGTTCAGGCTTAGAGATTGCTTATCCATCTGCATTAAAATGACTCATCCAAGTAGCAAGGTGAATAACGGCCCGCCATCTACCGTTGTTTTGCTAGCTAATCCCTTAAAACTTGCCACGCTATCGCGCCAAACCTAAACGATGTGACCCGACCACCGGGGCATGAAGAACATTGTGGTGTAAAGCCATTGGGCCTAAGGCTTGTGAACTTAGTGTCAGAAGAAATACTTTGTCATTGGTTTAGTCCAATTTGTGCGTATGGTTCAAGGTTATGTTAGTTTACACGGCGCCAGCCTTCGAAAACTGCGGTCATCTTTGGGCACATGTATTCGTTGTATGGTGTATCTGTTGCAAATTAATATAATGACCAAACGGCTGGATATAGGTATGCAAGATTCCACCAAGAATAGTAGAACAACTCGAGAAAATGGCTTGGAATTTACCCCTGTTTGTGCACTTTAGTTCGATACTGGATTTTGGCCAACTGTGATGATGTGATATTTCTTGCGCTAACGTAGGAAAACGAAGAGTAACGCTACTGTGCTATTCGATCAGGTGGTTACTGATCTGTTCGCCAAGCTTGTCGACTAGCTTGCAATCGTTTCTTCACCAGTAGAGAGGCCACCATCAGTATGCAGTTGAGCGCTGTCGATTGGCGATGAACTGAAACTAAATACCTACCCAGCAGCACCAAAAACCTCCATCCAAGAAATAGCTCGAAGAGGCAAGCCCATTATATGCCCTAGAAATCGAACAAATGGGTTGATTTGAATGAACTGTGAGAGGCGGAAACTAAACATCATAGTTAGAGAGGTGTAGATCAAACAGGCTACTATGCTATTGTTGTGAGAGTTGTAAATATGGAATCCTCAAAAGCAGCAAGAGTACTGATGCAATGTCGCCCCTTCGACGTGCAACTCATCTTATTGATAGTACTGCTCATTTTTTGAACAAGTGATGATAAGGAACGATAGACTGTAGTTTGGGTAAAGTATTGGCACGACCACCTTGGACCATACTTGTGAATTTCTACGACAGTGTGTTCAGTGCACTTTAGCCGCTACTCAGGACCCTGAAACCGAGATTACCTAAGCCTCATTTAATAGCCATCATTAGTTTTGTGGTCGCAATGTCTATGATGGTGGCTACAACTATAACTGAGTTGCAAGACTCAGTGGCGTGTTCCGAATAACAGGTTTCCAGTTGGAGTTTTGTTTGAGTTTGTCCCGTCAAACTATGTGCAGCCATCATAATTTCAGTATCAGCTATAATTATTTTTTATTCGATTTCAGATGAGATAGACCCAGAATGCTGGGTCCGCTTATAGTTGTTCTACTTTCTGCGGTTTGTGTAAACGCGCAACAGCAACAGGGTTATCAGCTGCAGCCACTAACGTAAGTCGTTTTTTGTGCGCGAGTTACCATTCGAACCAAGATCGTACATTATACTCGCACCAAATCGGATTCGAGCTAATGAGCTTGTTCAAGTCACAGTCTCAATCTTCCGGTTATTTTATCCGCAACTCAGCATTCGGATATCTATCAAAATTGATACAGATGAAATTATTTCGGCACTGGAGGTGTTCCGTTCTCCGGGTACAAGATTAATGCAACTAAAGGTTTGTTTGCCTTTTCATTCTCTGTTCAGTATTCTTAACATCTTTACTGCTTATTTAAAAAAATACGGTTGCTGTATTTTAAATGAAGGATCAAATGAAGTATATGGCATAGCATCCGCACAATCATTGCCGTAAGTTTTTCTCACCTGTTGGCAGTCGGTCCGAAGAATCCGCGCCAGCTGACATCAGAATCAAATATCTGCAAAGGATATAAGAAAATTCTTCATCATCCCCTTACCTGGTGAAAATGCACTTCTCCGGCAGGGAGTTCCTGTCTGGCGCTAGACCAAATCCTTAACGAGAAGCTGATGATCGTTTGAACCTTCTGCTGATTCTCAAAGAAATTTGAAGTAGGGTTTGCTTAATGTGATATAAGCACGGTACACTACCGGAAGTCCTTTTATTTCGAAATGTCATTGAATCAGGCGGACAGAGTACTTTTGGATCAGTATGCCACTCGCTGTGATTCGTCATCCACATTTTTTGAATTGCTTTTTGAATTTATTTATCGTGTAACGTAATCCATTTGCGACGCAAGTTCAAGTGGTCAGTCGTCATATCCCCTGCATTGGGAGTGAATCCTGTTGTATATAGGATGGTGTGTGCTGGTGGACTGCATATTCAGGATCGCGAAGTGGGTTAAGTCATCCTCAAATATTAATACAGTTTTATTTTTTTACACTTTCGGATTATCACGCTAATCAAGTTAATTGTCATGAATATTAACAACCGGTTTGAGAGCGTGAGGCCGGGACCAGGTCTCTACGTCACCCACTGTTCTCCTCATTTCACCTCAAGGCCCTAAGTGTGATCTGTCTTTCTACAGCAGTAAAGGAGCATCAGCCAACGCTGATGTTGCTGTCTCTGATGATATTGATGCTGACAGCATCATGGTCAAGCAGGATTTTCGGTGTGGTTGACCTTCGTTCGGCCTCTAAATGTAGAATAACCTATCCGTCGTATGTGAGGACGATTTATGGGTGCACCTCTATTTACGGTTCATTATCATAACGCCTCGAAAGTCTCTTCAATATTCGAAGTGTTCCTAATAGGGATCCCGGCACTGTCATAATTTCCTAAAGTAGTGCGTTAAACTGTATCAACTTGCCAACAGAAAAATTCGATACACTGCCTCGCTGTTGATTGTTCACCCATTTTGTTGATTGCGCAGTGTTTCACAAAGTCTGCGCTAATAAGTAGAGTGATCTGCATTCAAACCTATTCAAAAACAAGTAGTAGATGGCGTGGCGTTGAATTATCTGCCAATGAAACTGTTTCTATCATACAGTTAAAGTGAAGGTGGTGACTGAGTCTTCCGAGTGCGTTTGAGGGCAGGTATGGGAACTCCGAATTAAAGATGTCTGCGTCAAAAGGCCTTCAGTTTTCTTAGATTGGGAACAAAATGATGGCATTAACTTGGATTATTATCCCTGGACTCTACCCTTTTATAAAAAGTCGGAAACCCTGCTGGAAGGTCATATTTTATTTAAGTGGGCAGAATGGAGATAGCGATGACACATGCAACCTGGAGTTGCTTCAGAGTTAGGAAAAGAAATCATTGCACCTTGTTTTGTTACATAATGGTCCATCTATTCATTTTGGTCCCCAACATTTCAAAGCTGAACCTTACCATGGGAACGGCAAGGAGTATTCTTTCCTGAGAGAAAAACTGTTAGAGAAGCGGAAAGAAGCCTACTTTCTGGAGGCAGACGTGGATGCTGCTCTGTGCATGGACCTTTATAAATATCTTGCAACTAGCGGTGCACTTCATATTTATTACATATAAAAATTCGTGTTTTTTTAAAATGTAAACAGTCACAGATCCAGCGGGGAGAGATGCATTGCGTCAGTTTGGCGTGGGCGAGGAACCATAACCATCGCTTCGTGGCGGTAAAACATTCATGCGGACGACTTTCGTGCACATCAAGAATCATGTAAACTTAAAGGTCTGGAAAGGTATTGTTTTCATCACAGTCAAGGCCAGCATAGAAAAGCAGAAATCCGGATGAAAAGATCAGAGTGTTAAATGTAGCAGCAAACTGGGATGTTTGCTCCCCTATCATGATACACTACTGTACGCATAATGCGCACAAAATAATCACTCGAAACCACGGAATATCGACTAATCTCTCAACAAGTACTTCTTTGAAAGTTCCAACGGGCCTGTTAAAGTGGTGTCTTCAGCAGGCTGATCCCTCCTGTTAACCACCTCTTCATAGGAGGACAACTGTGCTATCTGATACCCATTGTGATCCGTTCAGAGTTGACTTAAAAGCGCAATGTGATTGCTAATCTCTACTCACTTTCCCATCATTCTTGATAGCTTTATTCCTCTTCCAGGTTCCGGACTACACACGAAACGCAACTTACTGGTTCCATGTCGAAGGATCTATCGTGGCCAACAGCTCTCTATTGTTCTTCAATCGCACCAAACTCGAATTTATGCCCCAGTCTGCGTCTTTCTTCATACAAGTACTTCAGGTTATCATTCATGCTCTTTGGCTTAGGTCAGCAAGCCAGTTTATCATCAGAGCCAAATTGTTCGATTCCGAGTGATTCCTGTGTTGCCAGATTTGACCCCATTGTACGGTTCTCTTGTGAGTATTGAGGTTCTGGATGCCTCAGGGAATCTTTTTCGAAGATGGCTCAATCCAATGACCAACACTGGAGGTGGGTTTATTGCTGAATATAAACTCATACATACTATGCTGCGATACTGAGTATTGGTACACACTTGTGGTTTGAATAAGAACAAAATATCTTTCCACGCTTAACCGATCACATTTTCTTTCCTGTTATCCAAAGAATACTGAATTTCGTTTGTGAAAAAATTCAAATCTGAGGCTGAAAATCAGCCTATGATCCGAATACACACACCGTCTGAAGCAAGAATGTTGACTAGCGGTTCTTTTAAAGAACAGAGCTTTGTGAATCACAATTAACGATACGGATCCGGATAACTTCGAGGACTTCTTGGGGCCTCACTGACGAAAATTATCGGTTTGTCCTCTTGAATCCGGATTAAAATACCTAAACAGTAACTGAACTTACATAATGCACATTCACTAGCAATAAACCTGTAAGACCGCAATAAGAATTACGGTTCTTATGTAATTCTAGTATTAAGCCGAGTTGAGAAGCGCTTCGTTTTGCAAGTTCTCAACAAAATTTTGAAACCAACTTGATGAGAGGGACTGTGTGATTTTACATCTTCAGTTAATGTTTTCAAATCTTTTTAAATAGTGTCGAAAGAGCAACCGAAGTTCGCCGATATTCCACAATTGGGTTTGCTCTGCCAGAGGCTGTTCGAGTAGGCGTACTGACAGTTTCTAGTTTTGTATTAAGTGACTTGTGATTGACTGTTACTGCTCCTGACTCGAGTTGCGCTCTTGGCAGTGAACCCAAAGCAAGTTAGTTAGACTGGTTTCATAGTTATTCATGCAGTATTTAAGACTAGCCAATCAAGCAGTCATTCCTTTCATTTGAATGAACCGTTTCGATGAGTAATTGACAGATTGGTTCTCCACGTGGCCAGTATACGGCCATGAGAAGTACTATTAACAGCTTGATGCAAAATGGTTTCAACTCATCAATGAGAGAGTGATTATTTCTTCCCAGACTCTATGACCGTTAGTTTGAGTTTTCGGCTAAAAGATGTTCAGAGAGAACGACATAGTCATAGCCTGCGATAAATTTGAATACTCCAAGCACGATAACCGCTTTTCGAAGATGAAGATTGCACCTGGGCGCTCCATCGGTTTATGTTCATCGGATCCATTTGGTGACCACAGTACTAAGTCCCGAGTGCAATAAACTGCGAGTGTTTATGACATTTATCCAAGCTCTGGCATGGAACAATGCTTTATCTCCTTGTCTGATTAGGAGACGATCTTTCACAAAACATTTGTAAAGAAAAGTATTCCCAAATGAACAGAAACAGGTCTGGCAAATTAATTAAACTTTTAATGCTTTAGTGACACAAAAGTTGATGAGCCAAATCAGGTCTGACAAGATGGTTTACTCTGCTTGCCTCTGTACAGTCGAATATAGTATGATGGTAATATGCCACTGTACCCAACCCTGGTTATGTCAGCTAAAGGGATTCGGAGCATTGAAATCGTTTTCAATGGCATCTATTTAATCGTGAATCTGTGGTGGTGATAAAGTGGACTTAAGTTAATTTATAGAAAGCACCATGCTCTTTCATTTTGTCGTGAAATCATGGGTGATCGATTTGTAATAATCTGGATATAGCCGTAGTTGCTTACATCGGCAATGTGGTCTTTGTTCTGCTTGTTTGTGGAATCATACATGGTTCTTCTTGAAAGAGGGTAGGGTGGCAGCAGCTTTGATAGCAACTTACTGAAATTATTTGAAGTGTATCAGAATTGCAGTCCAAATTTCGGAAAATGCTACCTTCGGGGGTGTTTGTATGAAGAATATCTATCAAAAGTGAGCTGACTGGAATATTGTATGCCAGGGTGTGCCAAGTTTTAGAAAAATTCACAGGGATCCTTGATCCGTAGTGAAAAGCACCGAGTTATGTGGACAACATGACGTGAAAATTTTTTAAGCCAATGGGTGGACCAATGCTTTTAGACAAAGACTAACAGTATGCCCTTAGATCAGACCACACGTCTTTTGTGTGTACACCGGAAACAATAAAGCTTTTTTGTAATAGATTTGCAAAATACCAGGAATCCTAACATCACTCATACCAGGCTGGGACTAAACAATGTTGCATTGTGATATTCCATGTGTTCATACATCGGAGTTAGCTGATTCTACCATAAACGACACTTCGCATTTGGAATATTGTGCCCGCCTCACTTACTCGTCACCCGTAAAGCCTCTTTCCAAATGAGATATATTCCTATAGCATAGAATAGACACTGGTATTCTGTAACGCTGTGTTCCTCATTTCCTGTATCGCCGTCAGGACATTCTTCGAACCCCAAAACATTTCATATTCTTCAGGTATTATCGAACTGGACTTTCCACTCTCTGATATGGTACACGAAGGTGAATGGACTATTCGTGCGACGCACGAGCTATTTTCAGCTTCAAAGACGTTTCGGGTGGTGGAATACTGTGAGTCTTGTTGACAGTTTGTTATGTCCTCTTGCAGGGGTATTCGTCTACTCGAACGTTTGCTATTTTGTGAACTGGCTATTTGTTACGATCCGTCCTTAAGTGTCCTCATGATAGGGCTTCCGGATTCGTCACGCTACATTATTCGATAATATTTCGCTACTGACACTCGCGCAAGTAGTGCGAAAAAGGTCTATTCTTAGTCTACTACGCTGACCAGTTGGTGTAAGATCGCACGGAAAAGGGCGTAACTAGAAATAAACTAGATGTACACTTTTATAGTTTCACACACGTTTAAAACAATTCTAAGCAACGCTGCCTGCAATATGCGACCGAGTATTGAGTTCAGAAGAAATTGCCAAGTTCAGTAACATGCTGCACTAAGTCTCCCGGTCACTGAGATCGCCAGAGTGAATCAAAATTTGTGATCGTCTTACTGAGTGTATCATTTTGAGTTGCATTCATTAGCTATCCAGACTCCCCGAAGGCTGAGCTTTTCTGCAACTAACTAGTTGATCCGCGGCTGGTTTACATATTCTTAGGTAAGAACCAGCAACATAACGGATAGAAGATGGCAAGGGAATGTTATCGGATATCCCTATAGTATACCGTATGCTGCACATCATACCTAAAGACATTAATACTGTGTCGAATACAAGGGATCCTACGTTATCTCCAAATCCATCTGTTATGCATGCAGATCAGCTGAAAGTCATTATGGTTACCTTTCGTGTCCACCGTAAAAGATGCCACTGAGTCCGCGTAAAGTATGGGGCTTGGGCGAAGCACCTAAGCGAATCTTAACATCTTCACTCGGAAGGCATGTTCAGCTTACTATACCTCAAGATCACACTGATAAAAATACCTTCAGTAAATCTACTCCTGAAATTCCGTTTTATTCCTATTGGAATCAAACAAAGAAGCGAAACGTTTTGCCAAACGAAACTCTTTACTTGAATTCTCCCCTTTTATATCTCAGTCTGTCTTATCCAGGCCTAGTCTGCCAGGCGGTCCCTCAAGACGTGTGATATTCATGGACTAATGATAATAACATATCAAACACTAGGGCTAAAGAAAGTGAATTGCCGAATTCTTCATGACAAAACAGGGCCACGTTATTTGGTAAGCCGACCGAAAACTGCTCTTTTTGACCACCACCCACATTTAGACGGCGTATTGCGCTTAGATGGTGTTTTCAATGGAGTCGTCAAGTTATCAATCTATTTCAAATGCCCCACTTTTCGAGCAAGTTGAATTTTCTCAGAGTGCCTACTAATTTATTTGTCTGTGGTGACACCGGCTATGTGAGGTTATCGTCAAGAATTTGACTTGCCTTGAGTGCGTGTGTGTCAATGGGTCGAACTGCTGGTTCTAGTAGCAACGGTTCGTAGAATCAGAAGGAAGCCGGTTTATCACAGTGCTTGATTTTTTTCGTAAGGGTTTTGGAGAAAACAACGAAAATGTTACTTAGCATGCAAATTTAATCAACAAAGATGAAAACGCACAATCAACTGGACACATATGGAGGTGGAGTTTCATCTGAGTGATTTAAACAACCTCTACAAGGTCACTAGTCAAAACGAAGACCGCTTTTCAAAAAAAGGTTGGATATTTGTGTGGTGGGTGAATCTGTTTGTTGTACCGGTCTGTCAAAAGGTAATTTTTTGTATTCGGTCGTTTTGGTGGTCCTAGCGCTTGTGCTATAGTCGCGAGTCCTCAAACCGTGCCAAACCGATGATGACTCAGTCATTTGACTTATTCAAAACGATTTTAGCGCTATCGTTCAATAAAGCATTCGTGGGAATGCATTACATACACTCCGGAACCTATAGACGAACAACTGTAGGTTCACAAAATGCACTTGCTTGGCCGTTTGCGTGAGCTGTACCGCATTTCCAAAACCCCGTTCCATCATCTCCTGGTTTGTCACTTCTTCAGGACTTCTCTAATAACAATCTTCGTGTTCTTTCTAACGTAAGCCTGACTGCCTGACATTTGTCTTACATAATATTGGCTGGCAGTTGTTGCGCTGTAGTTTGTATGTGTCATTTGTCTGACCCTTAGGGGAACATGGCTGTTCCACAGAATGTTGGCAGGTTGAAACGTTGATGTTTTGTCACATTGGTCTAGGGTTCGTCTTTGTCTCCCAATAGTTTCTTCGTCTAAATCATAGATACCGTGGAAATCGATTGCTACTGCTCAGCAATAGCCGTTTTGGTTAATTGTGAGCCTCATCAAAGACATGGTCGATGCACTTATTTGAGGATTCGGCGAGCTTGTCTTTCTGTGTCCTTCTGACTGTCAAACTTAGTCGTTCTAATCGTTTGTCGGTGTAGCCTTCTTAACGCCCACCGGATGCCCATAGGTAAAGGTAAACTATCTGGTCTACTAACTGTGATTTTCACGGAACTATGTCTGTATAGTTTCATCCACATAGCGCAATCTAAGGAACTGGCACGGTCCAGGCGGCCAACACTTCCGAAAATCCTGTTCAGACGGAGCACCATTTATTTAATACTTGAAAAATATCGTAGTTTATTGGCGGAATTTTTAGTTTTAAATTACTGAAATTTGGGCGTATTTATTAGGTGAATTCAGCTTTCGTAGACCCTCCAATTCAGATGTCAACCGAATGAACTTATTATCGTTTGATGGTGCAGCTTGCCGTTTCGACGCTATGGCCCGCCAAACTGGTGATCCCAGACTGAGTGTTAACTGCAGTTGTCATGTCTTGCTCCTGTGCCAATCGCTTTGTAACGCATACAGTCACGCACATAGGCACCTAAACAAGTGCTTATAGAGCTCGCCGAAGTGACAAGGATCTGATCCATTCTCCGATATTCGTCATCTTTCAACCGTTTTACAGTAAACTGTCGAAATATATGTAAATCCGGATGTTGGCTTTGCGCTCTGTTAACTGGTTTGCAAGAGCGTGAATACTAAATTACCGTCCATGCTTTGAAAGCTCTAGAAACATGTGGACAACTAATCTTTATGCACGGCTTTCTGAAATGATCAAGTAACATTACATTGTAATTCTTCTAAGCCGGTAACGCATGCAAAAAGAATTGTCATGCTGGTACTAGTCAGACTACTTGTTGAAAACCGAATTTTAGCTAACATAAATCTAAATAACATAGCATAATGAATGAGCAGACAGGTGTTGAAGTTAGTGTCTGGTTTCCAAACGGATTCCTGCCTCCAAAAATCTACATGCTCCTTATGTTATTTGTGTTCGGTTGTGGAATACCGTGTTAGACAGGTATACGAAAAAGTGAAAAATATTCGAGAATGGGAATAAATTTGGGCTTAAAGCACTGTTTTAACGCGCGTTTCTGCAACAGACGAAGTAGTACCCTGGGAACTTTGTTTTGCGTTTTAAAAGACTGAATGATATTTTTGTGACTGACACCGAACACAAATAAATATGAATCAAACAGACGGGGCTTTCTACTATGGATTAAAAAACGCGGTGATGTTAGTCGTAACCAAGAACTTGGGAAAAACCTTTCTAACTTAACCTTTTCTGGGGCTATTTGGGCCATATCTGAGGACAGCTTTTTATTCACATGCGGTCAGATTGGTTGTATCTTGATGTCCTTGCGGAATCACACTTCGTGCTATACTGTATTTTTGTCTGCTTCATAAGGTCGAAACAAACCTAACTTTCACCCAAATAACTCACCGCGAAGTTTGATCTCTCTGACGAGTCCAGTGATGAACTACAGACTTTTTCATCGGCTATTTACCTACGGTTTTGACCTGATGCATAATTGGTTATCCCAGTCGTCTGTTGGGTAACTTTACTTGATCGACCTTGTGACAAGACGCCAAAAATGCATCAAGGGAGACCGCATGAAGTTCCGACCAGTGCAGTGACACTTCAGAAAAAAACCGTCATTACGGTCACCAGTTTACTGGATTAGAGGCGTCAATCCCGAAGCCTCACTGACTTACCGATCCACACTCAGATAAGAATGTGTAACCGCACATCCGCCTTCGTCTTCTCTCGGAATAATTATGTGTAAATGAAACGACTCACAAGGTTGCTGAAAACTTTTCAGCAACAACCTTGTGAGTACTTTCCTTCATGGAAACTTACCACAATATTTCGAACATCGTACCAACTGGAAATGAGGCGGCGGTTGCGAAGCATATTCAGGTGAAGAATATCATAAACGGGACCCAGCTGGGATACAGGTGAGTCTCCCGTGAATACCAAATTGGTCTCTGTCTTCCGATTTTCCAATTCGCAGCGCAAGATCACTTTCAGGCAGGTTTATGGACAAGCTTATGGCTTCATCTGTTTGAACACGATTGCAAGTGCATGCCAAGTGTTCTTTTTCTTGGTGTGCAACGGTCCAGTGTGAAGGCAATAAGCAAGTAGTTGGTATTTTGCTTCTTTTTCAGGGCGACCTTTGTGGGATGTGAATGTGACGGTGCCAATGCGAATGTTGGACAATGAACTCGCCTTTTACGGATTTGTGTCTGCCAATTACACCAGCGGTAAAGCTGTGCGTGGGAATGCAACCGTTCTCATTCAACTAAGAGAAGCTGGTGATAGTCGATGGATCATGCCTGCGCGCGCTCAACTAACTAGGAAACTCCACGCGGTATGTAATGTGTCATAATATTCCCCTCATGTCAGAATGTCGCGTTAGCGTATGGAATCCCAATGGTTTTGAACAATTTATCAGCTTTCCCAAGCCAGTAAAACTCAGCTCACAGAACACATCTTAGTATGAAACGCCCCCAATGACTAATTGGATCCCCTCATTTCGTCCCCGTCCAAACGTCGATCGAACCCATCAAGGAACAAGTGCGGATTCGAGACTTTGAGCGTTTACTTTCAGCAAGTGATCGCATTGGCGTACTAGTTCATCAGCACACTTCGGACGCCCTTAGGTATCCACAAGTGAGTAGATGAATGCGTACTCACTAATTATTCGGCGTTCGGAATAATGACCCCGTTGTCCGGCCAGGTAGAAACCCATTTAGGTCGTCACCGTCATATAACTTCACAGATGCTTTGTAGGTAACGGGATCCAGTGACTAATTTCTGTGAATAAGTCAGGTACTTTTAGCCTGAACCGTCTCCATGCCGTTTTGCTTATCGGTAAGTAAAGCTCCGCTGATAGCTCGTCCGATTTGAGCTGAGAAGCTGCGAGTTCAAGTGGTTCGTTTATCGCTGAACTAACATTGTCATTTTCTCAAGTATTCCTGAATGCTTTTTTTCTAGAAGTGATGCCTTTTTCACTTTGGCAAAGTAGAGGTTCGTTCTTATCAAGTGGTCTTAACGAACTCAGTTCCTTACTCATGTTTTTTTGAACGGTTTTACATTTGTGTGGGCTGTGTCATATTTACTTAAATCATGGAAAAACTCGTAAGTAGTCTGTCATATTGATACGACTCTGCAAGTATAATTCAAGCCCATTTATATATCCTCAAGTCAAGTATTAGCGTATCCACCTCATAATCCAATGTTGTTGCTATCATCGGTTACTACCCCAGTTAACGGAAAACGGAGTTCATAATCGAACGGTGAACGTCTTCGTAATGATACAGTCAGTTCCTCCAATTGACCCCACTCCATAAAGAGATTAGGGTTTCACTCATATTCAGCAAAAGACCGAGTGCAAAAGCACACAAAAAAGCCACCCTCTGGACAAGTAAAAATGTCCTTTTCTCGTGAATTTCTCCTTCTGGTGGATCACTTCATGTTTGTCATCCTCGCTGCGTAAGTTTGTCTGGAACTATTGGTTTCGCTTGATACATCCTCGCTCATTTCCCCACAGGTTGACGGAATAGCTAGCTTTCTAATCACCCTAGACGACATTCGTCGTGCAATCACCGGAACCGGTGCCTCTACCTCTCTGGCCAATACAGAAATATGGGTTAACGTGACCTATTACAGCTGGTGGGAAATGGATGTACGAACCGGTTGGGCCTACACGCAAATATTCTCCTCAACGCCAATGATTCGTTTTCTCGGTGGTCAAGTGCGACCGTTTAAACCGAATATGTATTTTACCGCTTATGTGAGTTTGTGCAGTTCTGTCAAATAACCGTACTGATAAACTTTAATCCTGCACCGTTTACGCCACAAAGTCAAGGATGTAGAGTACAGTTTAATGACATAACGGGCGCATCTAGTTTCATGTGGACTGATTCTCCTGACGGTTTCAACTAAAGCACCTTTTTGTGTCAACCTAGGGATTTCCCGGGGTTGCAAACCTATATCAGCATTGAAATCTGGGAGCATTACGAAAGTCACTGTCTCTGGTTTTCAATATCTGAGGTATCTTAGAGGCCTCACACAAGCGTTGAGTACGTACTGCTGGTGGCTGATCAACATATGCCACGTTATTTGATGTCGATTAGGTCCCCGAGAGACCGGTTGTCACTTCATGGACCTATTCAGCGCAAATGCTTGAACTGTGTTCTTACGTAGATGTGCGAATGAATGAAAGCAGAAGTTTCTACTCCAGCACTGATTGGTTGCAGGTCAAGGTCACGCCTTCTGGTTCCATAAATCGATGTTTCACTTTACGAAAGGCCTGGTTTTCATGAACCTGCAGTATGCCATTGAATTACCTTTCTTGGCTAGATGTTGCGCTAAATGGTGATTCCCTAAATACTTCTGACAATCTATCCCGTCACATCAGTCGGTTCTTCTTGACCATACTTGATTTGTTTTAATTGATCTTTTGGGTGAAGAAATACACATAGCCCCATATCTACACCAAATTTTCACTACGGACTGGGAGTAATGGAAATTCAAAGTAAGGCGGAACAACACACAATAACTCGCGACCAACCAAGTTCCAAATAAATACAATTGGAGCCGGAACAAATATTTGTGGTAGATAAACTTCGCTTATGGCTTGTATTCGAGTTTTATGAGCTGAAGGTGATTAACGATTTTCTTGTTGGAATTCACTACACGTGACACCACACTTCGGCGCCCGGTTTTGCCGTTCTTTTGGGTCACCACACTAATGCAGTCCACGAGTTTCCGTCAACCTTGTGATCTGCGTGAACACGCAGCTGGTGTTGTATCATATTGTAACATATTGCGATTTCTCAAATATGTTACTAGCTGGGACATGAGGCTGCATTTATGCAGCACGTTAAGTTGAAGATTATCATAAACAAAAGATGCAGCTGGGACTCACTTGAGTCTCTCATTAACACTAAGTTAATTTGAAAACGAAGCCTGGCACTATTCTGTGTGTATCTCACTAAAAATTTGCAAAAGTATGGCTTAACTGACTCATTTACCGCAAAGGCAGTCATTCGACTGCGCGCTCACCCGGACACGACGGTCGCTTGTGTGGAAGACGTTCCTATTGACCAACCCTCCCACAAAGTAACACCCCCACGATAGAAGCATTCTGGTATCCCTGAAGTTGTTTTTACAAAAGATGTGCCGTACAAAATGTCAGTTCCATCCACATTACCTTATTGTTTAGAAAACACCGGTTCAATGCATGCTTATATTTATAGGCCACTTTTTTCTGTCTAAATGCAATATTAGGTGTTCTTCTTGGGCAAGTGGTTATTGCCAGTCATTCACAAGAATCGTCCTCAGACGTAATGATGTACATAGCTAATGGTTGTGTCACATTCAAGTGATTACTAGACCATATTGGTCCAATACTAATGGGTGGCATACTGGGTCACATAGACTAATTAGTCCGTTCTGGCCTCAAGAGGGAGTGTCCTACATTCGGAGCAATACATATTCATTAGACAGGAGACTGTCTCACAGCAGTACGCTGACCACTTGATAATGGGTAGGTTACAAAAATCGTAAAGTTGTTAGGTCAATGGTCACCCAAGTTCTACCTACGTACAGACATTATTTTACTTCTTGACCGACGGAAATGAGAAATGTATTACCGTATTATCCTGTTGAGTACTGATATACAGTTTCTGGACGCGTCATTCTGAGTAACTATCCCTCCCCACTAGAGACGTGTGCTAAATAGTTTTCCATTTAGAGGGTTATGAAAGACTATGCCTTAGCATTGTTTTAACCATTCACGATGATCACGAAAAGCCTGTTTTACGCTTTCTTTCTCAGGTTTATAGCTGGTCTCTGCTGGTTTTATGGCCTTTTTCCATTGTCTGAATATATACTGACTCAGGGAACTGAGTGAATCCCTAGGTACATTGACTTACAGCTTTGTTTTCATGCTTGGATTCAGCTTGTATGGAATATGTTATTCGAATGTGCTATTGCTACCCTAGATTGTCGTCTTCATGCCTGATGGAAGTATGGTTCAGTACTTTGGATCCAGACGAATTCGGCTGCAGTTTTTCTGTAACGAAAACACTCCTTCTTCGCCAGCCGTCAATTTGGTTGTCCCTGACAACGGTTTGGTCACCTATACCTATAGACCGAGCGGAGAAGGATGCGTTACATATCGACTTCAAGTAAGTTGATTTTTTAAGTGACCCAACATTTGCTGTTGTTCAGTGCGCTGCGTAAGGCCTTAATGTTTACTAAAATTCAACACAATGCTGTATAAAGCATTCAGCGATTCAGACTGGGAGAGTTTATGGGTTCTCTGTAACGAAATTCTGTGCAAACGAAGGTTTGTTAACTTCAAACATCACAAACGAGAGATTCAGCTGGCTTCCAGGTGAGTCTCTCGGAAAACCAGATTTGTTTGCAAATGAGTGTATTTCGCTAATTCATGTAAAATCCTTTTTGACAGATTCCGGTTACTAGTTATCCTCGCTGTTTGTATCCTCCTGCTGTTTCTGACTTGCTAAACCGATTGTGCTTGATCTAGGTTGACTGGTGTGGTTGGTCCTAGGATTTAGAGACATGCTTTCTGAGGTCATGCTGGAAGTTATCTACCCTTATTATCTCTCCTTATTGTTTCTGTATATTGTACTGGTTTGTTAACTCCACA
>SJOL01006427.1:344882-393894 GCA_004794785.1 Opisthorchis felineus | reverse complement strand
GCAAGTGGTTATTGCCAGTCATTCACAAGAATCGTCCTCAGACGTAATGATGTACATAGCTAATGGTTGTGTCACATTCAAGTGATTACTAGACCATATTGGTCCAATACTAATGGGTGGCATACTGGGTCACATAGACTAATTAGTCCGTTCTGGCCTCAAGAGGGAGTGTCCTACATTCGGAGCAATACATATTCATTAGACAGGAGACTGTCTCACAGCAGTACGCTGACCACTTGATAATGGGTAGGTTACAAAAATCGTAAAGTTGTTAGGTCAATGGTCACACAAGTTCTACCTACGTACAGACATTATTTTACTTCGTGACCGACGGAAATGAGAAATGTATTACCGTATTATCCTGTTGAGTACTGATATACAGTTTCTGGACGCGTCATTCTGAGTAACTATCCCTCCCCACTAGAGACGTGTGCTAAATAGTTTTCCATTTAGAGGGTTATGAAAGACTATGCCTTAGCATTGTTTTAACCATTCACGATGATCACGAAAAGCCTGTTTTACGCTTTCTTTCTCAGGTTTATAGCTGGTCTCTGCTGGTTTTATGGCCTTTTTCCATTGTCTGAATATATACTGACTCAGGGAACTGAGTGAATCCCTAGGTACATTGACTTACAGCTTTGTTTTCATGCTTGGATTCAGCTTGTATGGAATATGTTATTCGAATGTGCTATTGCTACCCTAGATTGTCGTCTTCATGCCTGATGGAAGTATGGTTCAGTACTTTGGATCCAGACGAATTCGGCTGCAGTTTTTCTGTAACGAAAACACTCCGTCTTCGCCAGCCGTCAATTTGGTTGTCCCTGACAACGGTTTGGTCACCTATACCTATAGACCGAGCGGAGAAGGATGCGTTACATATCGACTTCAAGTAAGTTGATTTTTTAAGTGACCCAACATTTGCTGTTGTTCAGTGCGCTGCGTAAGGCCTTAATGTTTACTAAAATTCAACACAATGCTGTATAAAGCATTCAGCGATTCAGACTGGGAGAGTTTATGGGTTCTCTGTAACGAAATTCTGTGCAAACGAAGGTTTGTTAACTTCAAACATCACAAACGAGAGATTCAGCTGGCTTCCAGGTGAGTCTCTCGGAAAACCAGATTTGTTTGCAAATGAGTGTATTTCGCTAATTCATGTAAAATCCTTTTTGACAGATTCCGGTTACTAGTTATCCTCGCTGTTTGTATCCTCCTGCTGTTTCTGACTTGCTAAACCGATTGTGCTTGATCTAGGTTGACTGGTGTGGTTGGTCCTAGGATTTAGAGACATGCTTTCTGAGGTCATGCTGGAAGTTATCTACCCTTATTATCTCTCCTTATTGTTTCTGTATATTGTACTGGTTTGTTAACTCCACAATGCACCAGGCGTTATGCTATTTTGGTATGTTCGCAAAGTCCTCTTACAGGTTAAACTGAAAGAATACAAAACTTGCGAATTGTGGGTGTGTGGTTTGCATGGACAAAACGTAGTGTTTGTGCAGAAACTTCTAATATATTATAATGTGCATGTTTTCCTTTTTCTTTTCGGAGAGGTTTTGGCCTGGTTGTCGTGCCTAGCAAGGATCAACAATGCTGGAAAGCCTGTTGGGAGCTTCCACCAATGTGCATCTGACTGCCCATGATGAAAAGGGAAATCCAATTGTTTGTTGGCGAACGTATACATTATCCTCAAAGATAAATGATTTCGTCACCGTTTTCACCCTCACAGTTGCCTCTAATTCTTACAAACTAGTGGTCTTTCTTCAGGACTAATGTAACCTGAGAATGCCTATCGATTGAACCTGAATTGGGCCGGCCAGACTACGCGATAAGATGAAAGCGGAAGACCAAAAAACGGCTGTGCTGTCCATCCAACATACAGAGCTAGTGCCTAAATACATAGGATGCGAATAGTATCCTTTATGAAAACAGGATGGCTGGTTGACCAAATACTGTCACTTGGTTGCTCGTTCCCGTCCAGCGAACGGCAGTGTTCCTGCCTTGACCATTTCCACACCCGCTCCGCTGGTCGCATGTACGCTCAGCTCACACACCTGCTATCCGGATAGTTGACCTTTGCGGCACGCCGTTCTCTGCAAATGTACTTTTAGGTCTGGACGAGACGACCACCATGTGATCTACGACAGCACTCTTGTGAGTAGTTTCCTTTATGAAAATATACCGCGATATCTCGAATATCGTACCGACCGAAACATGAGGCGGTCTTTGTGTATCACATTCAGCTGAAGACTATCATAAACGAGAGAGTCAGTTGAGTCTCTCGTGAAAAACCAAACTGATTTGCAATTGGGTGTATCCTTAGAAACCTCCATGTGGTTTTGAAGAACTCTGAAAAAATCACTTCAGAAACCCTTCCACGTGAACACTCGCGAAATGAACCTAAAATTCCGACGACTTTGGGCATCGGTATATCAGTCCAATCAAGCCTAAAGCTGGTCGATCACTGATGACTCGGAAATAAAGCGTCCAGCTCTCATTAAGTCACCTTTCAGGCTTCTCTTGCTGTTAGTTCCGATTGTCTTTTTTTCTGGGGTCAAGCCCCTTTGCAGTCACAACTCTTTTCCATAGTCAGTTGCAATTGACCAATCATAAATGTGCTACGAAAAATGTCTGCCGGGTGTATCACGTCTATACATGTATCACGATCTCTCGAATATCGTACCAAGTGAAACATGAGGCGGCTTGGTTCAGCACATTCAGTTGCTTAAAAACATCGTGCATGAGAGATTCAGCTGGGTTCCAGGTGAGTCTCCCGTCCAAACCAAATTGGTATGCAAATGAGTATATTTCGCTAATTTCGTGCAATTTGGGTTCGAGTAGAACATAAGGTTGACGGAAACTCGAGGACTACGCCTACTTGATGAGCTCCAAGAAAAGCGAAACCGGTCATGGGCTGTCGAAGAGTTTTGACAACCTTATGAGTAGTGTATTAGGTCTATAAATAAAATTTTCAGTTTTCCTGAAGTGCTCGTTTTTGACTACAAGTATAAAGAACAAAAGTGAAGTGCTGCAATAAGCCACGTGCTATCTTAAAGGACATTTGTAAATTCCCGGATTATTTCGTCACAGTGCTACGGAGACGGAAACCCGCACCATGAGGGACGCTGTGTTGGTAAGGTGTAGGGTTTTTTTTAATAAAAAACTTTACCTCTAAGTATTTGTTCCGACTAGTGTACTTATAGGCGAAGGAGTCCTGGTTGCTAACTTGCTGGTGCGTTGTTCCGGTAACAAACTATAATGAAAGACAGGTGAATCAGACCAACCCACTTGGTCGATTTTGTCGGGGCTTTCTATGTGAACATTCACCACCCAAACCAAAAACCGCCCTCTGCGTTTCCTTAGACGTATGTTAGTCACCCAGTGTTTACGTGCGGGGTTTTGTGTCTGACCTATAGTTTAAGTTGACATTTGTGGGCAGAGTCACAGTGCCCTACCTTTCGAGGCCTACAGAGCACATATTCCTGAGTTTTGAAGAGTTTTTTATTGCAGTATCCGGGACGAGTTTCGGCTAGCCAGTTTGCAGCTGCTCATCAAGGTAGAGAACAACGTCGTATTCATTCGTCGAATCATCACCACCGTTATTTCGACTGGGCATTTTCAAGGTTTACTCCTGAAATAAAATAGAATCAAATGGCTGAACCAAACTGGAAATTTCGAAGACACTGGAACCAATAGTGTTCTGGCTAGGGAGAATGAGACAACATATCTTCGGAAACCTGGAACTCGATAGAACTGAAGAGCGGTTGCAGTGCTTCAGAGTAGAATTGGAAGCCTAAAAAGGGAGTTTGAAAATGGTTCTTACAAGTTGGTAATTTCTGACGTAGTTTTGCAGGAAATGGTTGTGGATGAGGATGTGAGCCGGAACACATCGACCCCTATGCCTGGCTAGTGACTGTTAAACCCCGTCAAAACATACAACTGTGGTGCGGTGAGAAACATGAAGTGACCGCCGACCCGGTAACCTATTAGGAAGAACAAATGCACTTCATTTGGATGTTTCTCTTACCTATACCACAACTTTTTGAACGATAGCGAGCATACATCTTTTATTCATATGGTTGCTGAAAACTCTTCGACAGCCCAAGACCGATTTTGCCGTTCTGAATGATCATCAGGTAACCGCAGTCCCCAAGTTTCCGTTAACCTCATGTTTCCGAATATCGCGCCAACTAAAACATGAGGCGGCAAATTCATGAATGACAGTTTCAACCGGAATTCAGTTGGATCTCCCATAACACCAGTTCAATTTGCAGCCGAGTGCATCTTGCCAATCATGCCATCTTGTTTGCTGTTTTTACACAGTTTGTGTTGCACAGAACATATATGAAATTAATGACTCGAAGCTAGGGTTTGCTTGTAAAGAACAAGCCTGGTTTCTCCGAATACCTTAAGCTAAATTACAAGTGTCTTCTTCACTTATTTTTGTGGGTGAAACAACAAGTGTGGAACACTGTCTGGAGCGAGTACTTAAGGAGTGCCCATGCAAGCTAACAAGACCGAGTTATCCACATGCAAGCTCAAAATATTGTTTTTTCGGATGCTGGGCAAGGTAAACAGATTTGTCCGAACCGTGACGAATAATGCACATATATTAGTTGGGTGGCCAGATTCTAGTTGCTAGTAGGTGGACGAGGGTCTTCGATCACGCTTCGTCCAATTGTTCGGCTTTCATGTTGAATTTTCTAAATGTTCATTGACTGTTTGTGATAAGTCATTGGTTCCCGTCCACCTTCAAATTACTCTTAAGGGAGGGTATGGGAATATACCCTACAGTATATTTGCTCATAAAGTTTGAGTTAATGCTTCACTTACAATGCTTGACATTCAAAGTCAATAGCTATTTGCGAAATACACTCATTTGCATACCAACTTGTTTTTGACGGGAAACTCACCTGGAACCCAGCTGGATCTCTCTTTTATGATGTTTTAATGGCTATTTCCTTGCTTTGTTGAACTAGGGTCTAATAACATTTTTGTTTGTTATTTCACCGTATTACAGGCGGATTATATGGATGAAACAGACCGTATACTAGCAACAAGGAACCAACGCATCTTCCAATATCATTCATATTCGGACACATTTCTACAACTTTCTACTTCAACCTTGCAGCCCCGGGTGAGTTTTTGATGTAAGGGATTAATATACGAGAAAAGTGCAGCAATTCAGAAGCACGACACAGTCATTGAAGCTAACTTATTGTATATCATAAGCATGGCGTTTTATGACAGCTGCCACTGCATCCATCCAAATCGAGTAGAACGGCTAGGTCCACCGCAGGCAGCTGGGTGGAAAAATAAGCCGCTATATGGGGAGGAAACCAGTGTCCCTGGGGTGAGAGTTAGCCTGACCACCAGCGTCCAAGGCTTTTTATTTCATACACTTAACTGACCTATTTTCCTGGCTACCGGCGAGCATTCTTGCATGCTTGACGTTTTCGGATAGAATGGGGTTTTGTTCGTTTTGGAACTTTTTACAGACGAAAATAAATATGGCTTTTTAGCTGTAGACTGATGTGTCACTACAATGCGAAGTGCCGCTACTCTATCCCGCATTGGTGACGAAACGCTGCAAGCAAACTGCCAAGCTAAACGAACAGACAACGGTACCAGTGCCATCAATATTTCCATCAATAGTGAAGTAATACTGACGCACCTTTCTAAAATCTCCCCAAAAAGCGCCCCAAAAAGTGTTGAATTAGTTAGCTTAAATAGAGACCTCCAAGAAGTCAACGAAGTGAAGTATCAATCAGTAATCGATCACTTGCCTCTGTAATAGTATTATTACGATAGGCTACTCTTCTTCTCTTTTTGGCTGAAAATAAGTCAATATGGTCGCCCAGCATCTCAGACTTCAATAAACGCTCACTGTTTCGGAAGCCAAATGAGTACTCTGGTCGATGCCAGTGGTTAGCATTTTGCCTGTTTGCCGCTCCAACTGCGAATTCAATATATTTAAGAGAGTGTGAATTGCATGCGTGAGATAAGTATCTCTTCTGGGCATAAAATGAGACATCCAACATAAAAAACCGGGTCAGGTTCGCAGAGCAAATATAACGGTGTTATAGTAAGTGGTGCGCAATGGAATCAACAATCAACGATATCATGTAGAGGAAGAAGCTCTAGAGTTTTGTCGTGCTCCCCCGCCTTCCAACCAACCCGACTTTATGGAAACCGCAGGGTACCGTTTAGACTAAGATTCTTTCAAGTGTATTCTGTAGCTGAGTTTCAAGAGCTGATTTCCTTGAACAGTGTTCATCTGTATTTTCCATAACAAACATCATTGCGAAATCCGTAAGACTCGGCGTGAGGTGTTTGCTCGGCTGTTGGAATTTGGAAGAAGACTTAGTAGACCTTGAAATGAGAAGTCCAAAGACACTATAAGCGTCTGACAATTGGCTTGGGTCAGGAGGAGACGATTATCGGAAAAGTCTGAAGTGAAGTATGCAAATGACTATCTTCGGTCGGTCAGACACCGAGTGCAACCTACTTTATACCACTCCGAATGCGATCCAGAGAAATCAATAATCCAAACTAACGCTTATCTAATAACTTGAATAATTCGTCAATAAACACAATCAGCTTTTATCTGCTTGCTATTCTCCCTAATTTATCAGTTCAGTGCTTCATTCCATAGTTTAATTCTTGCAGCTTTGTCTTCAATCTGCTGTTGGCTGCTACACGACGTCCAAAAACCTAGGGCACTTCGAATAAAACTATCGATTTTTAACTTGGGGTCGAATAGAACTGAGAACGAGATAGTCCTTGATGAAAGCTTTACGACTAGACATTTAAGCGACCGAACATCGGACCAGGAAGGTAGATTGGATAGCGTGTGACTTGGTAGAGAGGCGTCGGGTTTAAGAAACCTTTGAGTGCTTCTTTTATGTCAGTTTCCGGAATGGCCCTCAGGTAGTCCTTCCGCTCTCTTTATTTTTTTTCACTTTCGTCTACATCAGCTTTCTTTTGGCACACAGAACGGATACACCAGTTTGTTTCCTGCCAGCCCCAGTCAAATTCTAGTGAAAGCATTTTCCAGATGAATTGTTTACTCGCACTCCACTTGTTCCGATCGCGTCAGTCCCGTTTTAATTTCACCAATCATCCCTCAAATGCAATCTAATCAGTCACTTAGTTAGGTCACGGTAAAGAAAGAAAGGTGGTTTCTGTAAAGGTCACGGGAACAGAGCTATTTGTGGCCGCTGGCTGAAGACGGTACTGTAAGCCGAACTTGGACCGACATTGGGCGCCTAAAGGACCGAGTGGGATTAACTATTGCTGAGATGCGGGATCTAAAGGGAACTCAGCAAAACGGGGTGACGAACTGCATGTAGCATGTTTATAGTGACATGCTTTCTGGGTGTGTTCTGGATTTCCAGAACTATCAATTCTCCAAAGCCGAGGAGTGTATGGACTGATGTTGAAGGTAGTCCGTTCAGCACTGTGCATGAACCAAGATGTCGAATACATCGTGCCGTATTTCAAAAACTTCAGAGAATCATGGGCTGTTTGTAGAGTGTAGAAAATTGTTTGCACTCACTGAAGACGTCTTCTTTTGTGCAGAGCTTTCAAACTTATGGTTGCCCACGTTCGCGTTTCTTCGACGAGAGTGCCAGGGTGCTTGCAATAGCTATAACACCACCCTCACCGTTGTTTTTCAGTAAAATCAGGAATGATATTTTACTGATACCGAATTGCAGTTTAGCTATTTTTTCTGGCCTGCAAAGCCAGAATGGAATGGTGAGCCAGCCGAGAATTGAAAATCCGACATTCCCAGTGACAGTGTTTTAAAATAAATAAGTATTGGATTCGGTGGCCGTAAACTCTTATCCGTTTTTTCGTACCTTTGTCCCTCTTTCTGCCTGTGTGACAGAAGATCCTCGTGGAAGCTGGTCACGCTAATGCCTTACCTGAATGCGATTACATTTACAGGACATTGAAGCGGCATTTCATCACGCTAGTGGCTATTAATCCTCCAACGGTCATTTGACCAGTCCGTTTACTTTGTTAGATGATATTGGTCGTACACATGGTCCGCGTCACCTGGGCATAGCAGCTGCACGTGACTTCCACCGTTCTTGTTTATCATCTTTGAACATATGGATATGGATCATTTCTGTCCATGAAGAAAGCACATTTCAACTATAAGGATGCGTTGGACGCAGTTTCATGTGTGGGACTGCACGCATTGGTCGTTTAACCGTTAATGACCATACACTGTCACCAAAAGACCTTACTGAGCCTTTGGTGTTGGAATAAACTGGCTTATTGCAAAACGTTGATGGTGAACACAAGAGACTGAACACTCCTGAACCAAAGACCTCTTAGACCATTCGTGGCTCACGTCCAAAGTTATCATCATGCGTGCGTGTGACCCCGCCCAACCAGAACATTTTCTCGTGCTATTCTATAAGTAGTACAAATGTGGCGGTCTCTTTAACCTATTTATGGATAAATAAAATGAATTTTACCTGTGGCAGTTTATCAGGATATAACTTAAATTCGTGTATCCCCGGTCATGCGCAGGTTACGAACAAACCAGCCGGAATCTTCATTTTCACGTCGTTGCCTCGTGTTGCTCACTGATCTCAATTTAGGACGTTTGCCTCACGCAACACCTCCAGTCTAGGTTTACCCTAGTTGGTACCTGAGCCTTAGTTTCACATGGTCGAGGGGCTGGCGCAGTTGTGGAATCCCTGTCATTTGGGTAGCGCTCGTGAGAGAGAATATTACTTACCCGCATTTGAAAGATGCTGCTGGGTGGAGTATTAACGAGTTTTGTGTTTTTGTTTCCTTGCTATTCCTTCAGGTCAACGAATATTTTGTAGTCACCGTGCAAACGAACTACCCAACAGATACCATTCACTATGTGGTACGTTTCGTTCACTTTTGTGCATTACAATCAGACATCAGTTTCTTCGACTCACTGAGCATTTTATCATACAGTATTATGTAGGAAATGTAGTCAGAAGTTGCTTTGACAACACCCGTCTCTTTTCGGTGGCCTTCGAATGATTGACCAATACGTTTATGAAACGGATACAATCGAAACCTCTGATCAAGTGAGGAATATTTTACCTTTTTAAACGGATAGTGACTAAGTTGGACAACGGACCGGTCACAGCCCTTATAAGTTCTTAAATAGCTTTCATTGGAATCGATTTTACCCCCTATCAAGACCACCCCCAGACAAAGATCGCCTGACCATATGCTACCAGCCGTTCGTGTAAAAAACGAAGCCCGTAATTGGTCACTAACGCTAGTTGAACAGCGTAACTTAGTTCGCTGTTTCCTACAAAGCAGCCACTTTTCTCATGGTTCCATATCTCCGAATCAATGACTATTTTACATTGTGAAGGCTTTTATTTTTCGAGTTGAAATTGGTTCATTTGTCGTCCTCTTCCAGTGGCCGGTAACCAGTTATGTCAACGTCAAACAGATAGTGCACCATAGTATCATCCTCGCCGTCTCCTGCTGCGAGGCCCGATTTAGTGGCCAGTCCTTGGAAACAGTCCATATTATTTCTGTGTTTGCCTCTATGGCCCAGCATACATCCACGCGCTAAACCTCGACACCAGCATGAGATGTTTTGATAGGATCATGATATTATGTGTCTGGTGGATGCAATCGTGGAGGTGCCGAATATGCTTGAATATGGTTAGAGGGTACTGGAGTAGAATAGTGTGGTCGGCTGTGTGGTGAAGCTGATAACAGTATGGAGGATGTAGTGTTAAAATAAGTGACGGCAGGGCAAAGGAAGTTCATGTACCTGGCCAATAGGCTTGTCTAGCCACAGGTAGGCCTACTCAGTCCGTCCACTATAACTATTCTAATTCCCCGGACATAGAGAACCCACGATCCTTACTGCTTTCAGTTACTAACTCCAGCTATGTTTAGTGTTGAAACGGACCGGTAAAGCGAACTAAGGACGAAACAGCAGCATGGTAGCGTTCACGTTTTATGTCTCATGAAGCCTGTACCTGTCTGTTACCGTGGTCCAGTACCACACCTCGGTTTCTTCGCAATTTGTTTTTCATAAACGCACTTCTAACTCTAACCGAGGTATCACTGCATCATGCATGCCCGAAACAGATTGTATCAAACGGAAATATCCTTGTCGCTGATCAACTTCGCATGCCCAACGCAATCACCTCACGTACTTTCTCAGTTGCTGTCTCACGTTCCATGTTCCCGTTCGCCCACCTGATCGCCTACTTCATCAAAGATGGTAGCGAGATTGTTTCTGATGCGCTCACATTCTACACCAACTACACTAATTTGAACAACGTACACTTGGAAGTTAACCGCGGTAAAGATTTGAATCAAGACACGGTGGAAGTTCGAGGCCATGCAACACCTGGATCTTACTTGGCTGTGAATGTTATTCACTCAGATTTGTATAAATTCGCCGCCGCATCGATTTTGAGAGAACACAACGTAAGTGCCCACATTTGCTAGAAAGTAGCTGACTGAGCCGTCATTCAAGCCGTCATAACTGCACACCTCATTATTGGGCTACTTGGAAACCTTGTGGTATTAAGAAAAAAAAGCTACATGGATGTTTCATTTGCAAACTAATTTTGTTGTAACACGAGACTCAACTGAATCTCAGGTGAATATCTCGTTCATGATGGTATTCAACTGAATGTGCTGCATAAAGACCCCTTTGTATTTCGGTTGTGACGATAACCGATATATAGTAATATACTGTAATAGTAATACACTGTAATACACTGGATCTCATGCGAATAACTTTTGAGAACGTGAGGATATATCTTTATTCTGAATGACCCAGGTTTTTCAATATGAACCGTTCTGGTTATCAGCCTAATAGTATAATTACCGATGCCGAAATGCGACACTATATTCGTGAATAATTTTTGGTGTAAGTTTTTTCCTCTTGAATTGAGATACTGAATACATACCATACCACGACAGTTTTCTGGGAGGAATCTGTTCACGATGTTCGCACTACAGTTTAACTGGTGTACTAATGAACTACAACTTTGTTTCTTATAACGTAAGCGGTCACACATGTTGGTCAACAGGACTCGTATGCATCTGAAGAAATTTTTACATTAGGAATAGCACTTTAGGTAGCAGATTGCTGATCCCGTTTTCTGCTTATACTGTTTTCTGCTTATACTGTGAAAGCAAATGAGTCTGATGCTATTCCCACAAATATGCCTGGCGTTTGCGGTTGATCGGTAGGTATATAAGCACGCAACGTAAAGTGTGTAAGTGTTGTTCAAGCAATTTAATCCGTCTTCCGTACTTAGATTGTGGATGAACTAGTTGCTTACAACGGCCAGAGTCAGAGGCCATTCGTACACACCTGGTACGATAACATGATGGACGTTCAACGAGTTTATGTTCCTGCACCTAGTATTGGAGCTGACGCCAACACTACGATGAACGTTTCTGGTCTCATTCTGTTCACCGACGCCAATTTCACCAAGGCGAACTTCTACCGTGAGTCCTCCATAGTTTTCGCATATGTATTCATTAGTCAACGGACGGAAGAGAATCAAACCTGATGCATCAACCACTATGACACCGTCTCACCGTCTCACCGTCTCACCCTTTTTAGACACGTGTAACGAGACGCTGGATCCTGCTCGAGCCTTACCTTGTTTTTCTATGACTGGTCGTGACTGTTATTCTCGTGCAGAACAGTGTAACGGAATTGCCGAATGCGTCACCTGGGTTGATGAAATGAACTGTCCAATCAACGAGTCAGATCTGCCACAGCCATCGCGAACTATTGACTCGTACAACGTTTTGTACCGCTTGTGGAACGACGGTGCCTGGATGTGGCACAGCACGTTTGTCAAGTACGTTTGGGGTTGAGTATAGTAGCGGTTAAAATGTGCTCTTGGGGTTGGTGTGACTGGGTTACCATCTACGGTTTTACTAGAACGGGCGCCTCCTCTGAACACGCAGTTATTTACCGAAGGGCAATTTGCGAGTTGTTACTCGCTTCCTGGCCGATTTACGGTGAGATCGGTTTATAATGGCATCTCCGAAAACCAGGACACACATTCCGCGGTCATTTCATTGAATATCTGATGAGCTAAACCACGCCTGACTGGTATAAGGTAGAAACTGGACGACAGGTTGTC
Source organism: Opisthorchis felineus (assembly GCA_004794785.1). Taxonomy (NCBI): domain Eukaryota; kingdom Metazoa; phylum Platyhelminthes; class Trematoda; order Opisthorchiida; family Opisthorchiidae; genus Opisthorchis; species Opisthorchis felineus. Next base: position 381,757 of record SJOL01006427.1, on the reverse strand, counting down.
TAAAACACAGTAGGGAGTACATCTGATGGGAGTACCCTTCTGATGCATAACCCCATGTTTGATGAGGGTGAACGTCTTTTGGCGAAGTTTTCCAGAGTCAATTGAGAGCGAATTCAATGCGGGCGCTGTTTAGCAGCGCGATTTGGTTTTCCGAGTATGTAGGTCAGTAAATTTCCGCGTTTGGACGTGTTCGCGCACTAACTGATGATTCTCGTAGGCTGTTAGTCTTCCACCACAGACAGGTTAGTCACCATCTTTCAGGTCGCTTTGTTGTACAGTGCAGCAATTTATGCTGCCGGTAAAAAAGAACAGCTTTAGAGGGAATAGGCGTTTTTAAAATATATTGCACCCTTGTAGCTGTGCATATTAGAATATCTCTTCCACAGATGTACTAATTTGCACATCAATTTGTTCAGCTGAATCTCTTACTTATGATTGTCTTTGGCTGTGATTCAGCTGAGTCTGTCATTAGAACCAAATTGATATGCAAACGAGTGTGTGTTCATCGAATTTTGTACAATCTGGATTCCACTAGAACACAAGTTTGACGAGAACTTGGGGACTGCTCCTACCTAATGAGACGCAAGTAGGGCGAACCCGGCCGTGTGCTGTCGAAGAGTTTTCAGCAAACTTGTGTATAGTTTCATTCAACAGAATATCTCTTGGTAAAACCCCTGTTTTTAGTTCTAAACTTTAGAGGATGAACGGCGTAGTTGGCAGTGTATGAGAGAATTCGTCGTAGCTGCTGATACCCTAGTACAGACCTCATTCTCGGGCGGATCATCTTATGAGATCAATGGGAGCCATTCACTGTGAACAGACTCTCCCTTGGAAGGACCGTGATCTCCACTTTACGGTAATCAGTGCATATGGGTTTTTCAGCTAGGCCTACATTTTGCGGTTCCGATAATAACACACCAGGGTCAGTTGACTTTTTGATTGATACTCATAATGTCACAGTGTAAAAAAGTAGGTGATGGTTGTCGGGTCGACAGCAAATGACCCGGAGTTTGAATTGATGAGTTTCTGAATCATTTGAAGGTAAGCTCGACGGATTACATCCTTGCAGCTCGTATTTATAAAAGCAAAGGAGGTCACTTTTGATCAAATTTCATCTGAGGTGGTTCGTAACTCTCTAACTCCATGTATTTCACTTTGTCACGCGTAAGGCCTTGACGATGGAACTAGGATACATGCGTTAATACCGTTTGGCTTGGCGTCACCCTTATCTCACTGAATGTTGTGAGCTGAAAAACTTGGTGCAGTGTATTCCATAGACACTCAAGCTGATTTGCTCTTTGGAAAAGTGCATGGCTTAGCTGGTTCAGATTTGCAGCTATCTTTTGACTTGACGGAACATTGTAGTCATCAGATTGCTGAAATCTCCTCGACAGCCTACGACCGACTTCACCCTTATTCGGGCTCATCAGGCAGTCGCAGCCCCTGAGTTCCTTTCAGTTTCACGTTTTCGAGTATCGTACCAACTAAAATATGATGCGACCATTGTGTAGCACATTCGGCTGAAGAATATCATAAGCGAGAGATCCAGCTGGGATTCATTTGAATCTCCGATGAACACCAACTTGGCTTACAAATGTGTGCATTTCGCCAGGAGCCATCAATTGACTGGTATTTCCCTCCTAATATCTATTAATGTGTTGCCCTATGTTGAAAGCTCTGGTATTTCGCGTTGTGTGGCCTGATACTTTCTTTTCTTTCCAGCTGTAAGAAATGTAGCCCTAGTCATCCAGATTATTTGTTTTTTTTTATATAACCTAACCTGGTTTAGACCGGATGGACAAATTCAGTTCCGTGTCAATCTTCCCAAGTTGAACGCGGACTGGATAGCTGGTGCGTTCGCTGTTGACGAACAGTTGGGGATGTCCTTAATGCAACAACCATACTATTTCGCTGGTATACGCCGATTCTATATGACAGTTGAAGTGGTCGAGGAGGCTGTATGGGGTGAGCAGCTGGGTGTTCGATTGTGCCTATTCAACAATTGGGACTACTGGATTGAAGTGAGTAACCACTGATTTTCACGTGGTAGGCAAACACTCTATACGACTTGTCAGAGTTCTACTCATTCTGCATTTTCCGATTTACTCGCAGGCTTTGGTAGAACTAAAGGCCAGCCCTGAGATACGGGTCATTCAAATAGGCTTTGGTGGTCGAACATCAGCCTACAGCCCCAAGACTTCCGTGAACGAAAGTGTACAAACCCTGGTCTTTCTGGAAGCAGGCAGTTCGAAGTATATATACATGCCAGTTCTACCGAAAGAACCTGGAAATAGTTCTTTCACCATATGCGCATACAGTTTCATTGGATCAAATTGCGAGACACATGAAGTCCGCGTGACGGTAAGTTGACCATTCAAGGCAAGCTTGAAGTTAAGTTACGGGGTCTGAGTAATTTGTGAGCATCCGGCATACCATCACCACGTAGTGCCAACCTCCATTCATCTGGCTGCTGATATCGCAAGACGTAGTTTGATAAACTCCTTCTACATCTACCACTGAAGGAAGACGATCGTGCGAAAAAAAGGAAAACGCTTTAGGGTGCGTTGTAACCGCACGAGTATCTCTAAATAATAGAGGGCCCAACTGTACTTTCTCACTCATATTTTGATTTTGGAAGAGGAACAGTCGGGTTGGGATCACATTCGCCACAATTGTTTCTACTCAGCATGGAACTAACATGACTGACCAAAACCGGTCACTGCAAACCGTGGTGGCTGCTGAACAGCGATCCTTAACTCTAGGAGTACCGAAAAGTGTACCATCCTATTCTCAACGATGTAATTTTAGTGTAAGTTAAATAACTCCTGAACTGAATACGATAAGGTGTTGGATAAATCACATTTAACAGGTCGTAATGTTTGGTTGCTGCCTTATCAAAGCGAGTACAAAGAAACACTCTCAAGGCATTGGTTTGCCGCAGCCCTCACGGCAGAATCACTTGCCCTAGTGAAGTTCTACAGACTGATGGCGCCGGCGCTTTTTAGCGCATAATACCGACACGCGAATATTGCACTGGTCGGCGAGCCACTTTGAACCACGTCGAACGCGAACTAAGCGCATCGTGTTCACTGTGCTCAAGGCTATGGACTTTCCCAGTAATCAAATTTCTGTCAGGATGGCACGCACCCCTGCAACACAGAAGCAGGCAGTTCGAAGTGGAATCTTTCTAAATACTATCACAGTTTTTAGGAGTTAGTGGCATACCCGGCCACAAGATGTTACTTTCATTTGTGGTCTCATTATTCTGCAACAGATCGTACCGAACCCCTACTCTAACTAATTAAGGAGTAGACGCAACGTGTATGGAATGTAATTCTTCTACAATTTACTGACTTACCAACAACAACATCATGTAAGAACGCGTAGAGAATGCTTACACTATTCTGGCATTCATTGAAAACAAAATTAAACGGGATTTATTTGACTTCGACGAATGCACTCATTTGGTTGATGTTTACTGATGTCACAGTCGTAATTGTCGGTTGTTTGAGATTCGCAACATCAGTCGAACAAGACAACCCACCACTTTTGAACTCTAAAGTAAATTCGCATTGAGTTTAACTGAAACTGCCGTATACAGTTTGCATAGGCCTCCATATACTTGGTCGTATAATTTTTTCGCGACACTTTATCATCACTGTACCATCCAGAAGTGTAATATCTCTTACGTGATTATGTATCACACAGTGTGTGAAGCACTGATCTAACTATACTGGTTTCTCCCCTAAGTGTGTTCAGTACTACTATTTCATCATTTAACGAATTCACACACTCCACCTATAGGAAAAGAATTTATGACCTGAGAACCAGCAGGAAGTGGACAACATTTGGAAAGGAAGACGGACACTTTCTCGAAATTTCTGCTTTTGGGGAAAAAACTGCAACGACTACTTCCTCGCTACCCTACTTTATTCCCCCAGTCAGCGAATATGTTCCAGCTGGATCGGAAATTCTTCACAAACTCGGTTCGAATCATCATGTTGATGAAAAGAATGCTTAAGACAACCTAGTTTCAATTGACTACACGATAATTCTCACAGATTTGCCCTTCAGCAAAAAAAAATTGTCTGTCCGAATTAGAATGGTTTCACTGCATTCAGTACTTGGAGACACATATAAGGAGTGAAGCGGAATTCTTTATTTGTTACTGGGAAGCTGGTACTTCAGCATGTTTAGATTGCCACTGGTTTGTTCGAAGCTTTCAACCTTTGCATCAACAGTGCGTCGTTAGGTAATGTGAGACTGACCTCTTTTCATAATTTGTTCGGCTAATGCTCTTAGCTCATGAGTCTGTATATGGAGAGCTCTCCGAAAGCTTTCCTACAAGCAGTGGTGTCTGAAAAAGATGTTCACTCTCACCAGTTTTGTTTACTTTCGTTAGCAATGAGATAATGAGACGAACACTGGAAGGTCTCCAAAACCGCGATGTTCATATCCATCCGTGCGAGAATCTTGTCGACCTGGAATATTCAGACGACATTGTTCTCTTTTTTGAAGCGCATGCGTTACTTGAAAAGCTGACCAAAGTTATCCAGCCTTTTGCATGTGCTTCGCGCAGTGCATAGTCATGCTGCAGGGTTATAGTCTTTGAGAATGCCTCCGAGAATCCAAGAGGTAGTACTGGAGCGTTATACATACCTCAGAAGTTGTATTAGCTCTGACGGTAGTGAGACAGACGAAATGAACGCACGAGTCTTGAAGGCCAGAATTGCGTTCGCCAATTTGTGTCACTTGTGGCATCAAGAAGACATTTCACTGGGTCTCAAACGACGCTTGTATCAGATTACAGTGCGGCTGCAAGACTTGGCCACTTCGGGCGGAGGATCTGAGACATCGTCAGGTCTTTGACCACCGATGTCCCAGAACCATATCTTAAATCGGATGGAAGCGGCGAATTCACAACAAGGTGATATGAAGGAGGCTCTTTGGTAAAGCAAACGGAGCTTCCCTCAGAGAATTCATCCAACAGTGCAAGCTAAGTTCACTGTTACGCATACCAAGTTACTGCCTGCCGAGACGAGCGCTGTTTTCCTTGCCCAATCCTAGGGATGTGGGCAGAAGTTAAAATGACATAAGTGAATGAAGGATGTTTTGAAGAGTTTGGGTTCTTTTGATGCTGTTCACCTTCAAGGATGAGGTCCTTCTAACCCTTTTTGTGCTTGGCTAGAGACACCGAAGGGTATGGTGGCCAACCGATATCAGTGGCGTTCACACTGTCAGTTTCGATCCAGCTTGTCTGACTGAGTGCTCGCGATGTAGGCCCCTCGAATATTTGTGCCAGGCTAGCCCTAAGTCTTCATCCCTTCCTCCTCCTCTCGATCATGGGTCTTTATTCAAACAGATTAACATAATTGTACGACAGTGAAGCCCCATCGTAACTCAGCACTACACATTGACGAGCTGACAGTGGCAACTCGAGTGGTGGTGAAACAGAATTTTCATGCCCACATCATACTTGAAAAATATCATGTTATATTGAGATACAGTACCTACCATGTGTGAGTGGCTTTCATACTAAGATTACCATTTTGCTGGATTATTTCAGTCAGGACAAAATGGTGCTTGTTTCGACTGGCTGTGTTCATTATGGATGTTAATTGGCGTTCTCGGTTTCGACTATATGAGCTCTGCAGCCTCGCTGTTCACATGCAGACCACCAGTGTTACCCCAACATCTCACTTTTTTGTGTCTACCTTCAATACTCAAAGTATCTAAGACGTAGCCACTTCTGTGTGCCGGAGCCTTGGACGGTATCCCGAACCCGTAATGCATTCTTTTTAAGAAGCAGTTGAACAACCGGAATCTGCAGCCGTAAACATTGGCACTTTACCACCAAAATGATTCGGGAAACTACGACAGAGTCCTCTCACAAATGTTTTTGATTGTGTTCATGATGTTGCCATCCATACACTAAGTGTATAGACTTATTCTAGGCTCTCCTGTCTGGTCACAACAAAAGAGCTGATTACGTGAGATAGAGAACGTCCTCCCCCTGCAACGGGGCCAGTCGGTGTTGTTTTCAACACGGATGGTCTGTTTCATCGTTAAATTTATCCAGATAACCAGGTGTAGCCCAGTGTTACAGTCGTGATGTGAGCCTAATTCAGTCTATCCCTCCTACTGATATTTTTTCACGTTTCAACAACCTGCAGGTTACTTGTCTTGCCTAACGTTGCCGTTTCAGATGAACGGTGTACCGAATCACTATCATACGGCAACGTTTTTGGACCTGACCAGTTCCAGTGCCTTGTTCGTGAACAACTTCAAAATCATTGTTCCACAAAAGTACACCATACCTGAGAGGCGAATGCATCGATTTGTGCCCGGATCACAGTTTGCAAGCCTAAGTGTTGTTGGTAGGTTTTGTCGACGTTGCAACCCCCCTGCCTATGGGATACACTAGGACAGTGCTTGTGGTACCGTTTTGTTTATATTGCTGATCATTTTGTTTCTTCCAATGCTGCGAATAAAATGAAATGGTTTGTAACTTTTTTATCCCCTCTTATGATAATGAAGCTAGTTTAATCTAACGTTTTATGACACGAGCGCGCCTATGCACAATGCTTTTGTTGCTGTGACCACCAACCACGAGAAACCTACGTGTCATTTGAGAACGTCCTGAAACTCAAGTCAATCAACGCACAGACACAGGTTTTTTTTAAAACACCCTAGGGATTTTACATGGAAAGCAGTTGTAGGTAAAATTGCACACGAAAGCAACACTCGACACTGACTAAAATTTAAAACAACCGGGAAACTTTGCTGAGTTTGTCCTGCTACCCCTCAACAACGGCCATTTTTCAGAAAGCAGGAAATCCAGTCCTTGTGATGTGACGACTGTTTTCCATTTAGCCTGGTGAGCTAGAAGTTTCAGACGCCATGTTTAGCTCTACCGGTTATATTCTGTCAGCATTTCTGTTCTCGTTTAATTTTCTTGAAAACTTAATTCTTCTGTGAAAAGCGGTCACGTGGTTTTGGTGTATTAAAACCAATTATGAGATATAGCATGAGGTGTGAGCTCAACAATGGTCGTCAGATATTTGCTCTAAACCACTCATTGTAATGCGAACTCTGTCGCCTGATGAACAATCTCAGTTCCAAGGCCGTTGCCACAGGTGAACGGTCCAGCTTTTAGACGATCACATCTTTACCTTGTTCTTGTCCTTTAAAGATGAAATATAAACCACTTGGCTTCCTCATCATGAAACATTGCTCTAGATATTTGTGGTTCCTGAAGATGATCGTTGCAAGGACTATAGATTCGCTTAAAAACGGTTACGCCACAGGATTTCACCTGCTGTTTTACTAAAGGCGCGGGCGAAGATGCGTCTCAGTTGGCAAACACTTGAATCTCACTGATAAATGTGGACCGACTTATTCTGCGTCAGCAAGCCTCAGAGTAGCTGTTCGAATAAAACTTGCTTCAATTAAATCATGTATGGACATGCTCGGATTCAAACAAATAACTCCAATCAAACCGTTTTTCAAGTAGGTTCTCTTTCAAAAATATGGCATTTCGGTTATTTAGAGATGAAAAAGACCCAACTATTGAGGATGGTTTTATCCATGTTAGAACTCCGATCCTGTGTTTCGTTGATACGCATTCCTACGAGGTGAAAATTGAGTTCCTTATCGTTGGGTTATTTTCGACCACAGGGGCTGTAACAGTTGACCGATACGTTTAATTTATGGAGATTACATTACTTCATTTTCACTTGGCGATAAATCTGAGGGCGGCCAGGTAAACAACCCAAAGGATGGTGAAATAGCCAGTGATAAGTAAAAGCAAGTATTAGGGCCATGGGAAGTGTTCATGTTCGCTGCTTATTGTGCAACACTTCTATTTGGAAATGCAATCAGCTAAAGAAGGAGTACAAATAACCATAAAGTGTTTCCTACAGAATTACAAATTTGGCTTGAAAGCCGTTTAGTTGTCACATAAAACTAGTGGTTTTGCTGATACTTCCGCGAAGGGACCTCTCTTCAGAAGTAATCACTTTGGTCAGGTACCACCAGTGGTCCCTTTTTGGGAAACCACGGTATTCATGCCTTTCCAAAACCCAGAACCACGTTCAGAAACGTCTTAGACTGTGTGAACTGGATTGTGACGATCGTTTTGGTCAATTGTTGCTCTGGGTTCCATCGCTATACTACAATTTAGGTATAGTGGTAATGTATTCAGCTGGGCTGTTGCGTGGGCCCAGAGTTTGTTGCCAGTTTTACGAACAGAGATATGCCAGTAGAAACTCGTGTCATGACCCTTTAAGTTGAGTTGTAGGGACCTGGTGAATTGTTCTGAAAAATTAAGAACACTGATGCATGTTTACTGCTATAATCGCTGCCTTGTAATAGAACCGTCGAGCCGTAGATTTCTGACGAATACCGCGTGCGTCCTCTCATCAGAATTTGGCTGCCTTGGCATCCCTCATTCTAGCACGTCCTAGGCAAACGGAGACCAGTATGCCAATGCTTCTTAGCTCCACTTAGCGCATGTTTGTTGGCCACTAGCCTACTGAGTTCCTTGTGGGATTTACCCCGATGCTGATGACTGAGATGTGTGTGATGACGGAGTGGGTAGAATTCTAAGTTTTTATGAGCCGAATTGCATCCATTTCTTTGTACAGGATAAATGTGCATTTTTTCAGCCATTTTCGCCGAATGGATTACACTCCCCTTTTTGGAGAAAAGCCTCTTCATCTGTCAATGGATTGGAAGCTCACCAGACTAAATGATACATGGTACAACGTTAACTTACTACGAAGGAGCGTCTGTATTGGAGTGCGAATCCAGTCAAAAGTACCTAAGTGTGCCGTTTACTCACACGTATCTTAATTGTTTTTAGTCCAAAAGTCAATTATCTAGATGTCATCTTGTGTGTCACATTCTATTTTCGTTAACCTTATTTTTTTCCAAAGGTGACTGTATCGGTCCGGCTTTGCACTCCAATTTTCCATTCGCAACCACACAAAATGTACTACGAATGGGGTATGGGAGCGCCGAGAGCGTGTTTTTCGAACTGGGCTACAATCTGAATTTGCTGCTCTATCTGTACGGTTCGCCTGGTCTTTCACAAGATGTTGAACGGGAAGGCCTACTCTATTGTTCCGTGGTTTTACAACGGGGTTTCTCTTTCTTCAATCCCGCTTTGGGTGCATTCGCGAATTTTCGTGATGAACTGGACCGGTAAGTATGTAGATGAACATATCGTATACCGCGGAATTGAAGTTTTGATACTGCAAGAAAATTCACTCATTGCAATCATTTGGCATCACTACCCCGGAAGTTATTTTCTGACGGTGGGACAGAATCCCACCGGCGTTAGAAGGAGTGCAGGCGGTTACTCACATGTTCAAGGTCACTGTGCGACAATCAACAATGTGATGTGAGGAAATGCACGTCCGTGCATTTTTAACGTGAATCCTCGCTGGAAAGCCAGGCGCTAATATTCTTGCGGTGCTGGAATTTAGCTATCACCGGAACTGTAAACGATAGTTATGGACTACTTACAGCAGCATCCAATTATCAGCCCAGATTGAAATACACAAACGCGTGTCTTTTCGGGTAACCTATCAGTACGAGTTAATCACACTGCCGATCAGCCGCTCGTGGCCGAACGGTCAACTGTTCAAACTACTGGGCAGGTGGTCGTGAAGTTTCGTTGGATTCGCACTGCTGGTGATTCTCAATAAGGATGAAACAGCTGTACAGTGCTTCTCGGTCTTTCAGCTTAGATCGGCTTAACTTACAGGACGAAATCTCAATTGGCAATTCCCGACTCTCTCTACAATACCGATAATCTGTAAACAGTTGAATTTTCGATAAAATTAGCCTTAACTAGACACGCTGTCTAGTTTGAAACCGTTCACAAACTAAAGATAAGAGAGTGCGCCACATTGGCCTAGGGCTTTTTGTTTTGTGAGACAGATGGAGCCAAAGACATCGAAATGCTGAGTTTACACTTGACAGCTTATTAACGTCTTGCCTTTTTTGCCCCCCTCCCCCTAAATAAAATCATCCTGTTGACAGAATCACTCATGTGCGAATTACTTTGGTGCTAACGAGAGACTCAACCGAATCTCGTTTCCTCAACTGAATGCTGTGTGTAAAGGCCGCCCTATGTTTCAATTGACACGATAGTCGAGATTTCGCATTGTAACTGCACGCGCTCCAATGTCTGTGACAGAGCGGGGTTGTGAATAATATTTTTTGGGATGGAACGTGTTACTGTTTCAGCTTTTAAGTGTTATCAGTCCCCTTTGAAGCTGACAAATATTTTGTTATCCTGAGGATTTGTGTTCAACAATGGCTTTGCTGTGATGCGGATGATGATGAGAATCTGTGCATAAGGTTTCCTTAATATGAGTCATTAGAAAGCGCGACAGTACACATTTGTGGCGCAGGATACATTTATTTTCCGCGGTATCATTTTACCCGAACATTTGGAACTGACTTTGGCTATAAAATCTCCACCCGTTGAGTTTAGGCGAATGGTAAGTTTATGTATGACGCCTTCATTAAGAAAAATTTGACTGGTATTTACTCCTTAGTTATTTCATATCTCTTCGGACACATCTACAGTACTTGTTTCCAGAGTAAATTTTAAATCATAAGATTCGGCAACGGCTTCAAACATTACCTTTGAGCTAACTTCTACCTGTACACCTAGTGCAGGCGTACATCACACTACTCCTTGGCGACTGGGCTGTCGCGTGGCGAATTCATATGGAATGGACCACGAACTTTCATAGTCCTTTTTTATTTTCCTTCTGTTAGTGCTGATGAGACGTTGAACTCCATCTCGTAAAGCTCTACTGAATGGTGCTCAATATTCCTGATGCGCTGTCCTCATTAGGACTCGTCATCACTGTTCACTTCTCGAGACTTGCCCAACAGATCTGCTTCTGGGCTGAGTGGCTCACCGGCAGTGTATTTAACTTGTCCGATTTCTGAATTTGTTGTAACATCATACGGACGTTCACTTGAAGGTGGCTACCGAACACTCTCCTGAGGGTTATGAGTTGGTCTGTGTAATGAGGTATTTAGATAACCGGATGATGGCACACAGAATGGGTCAGACTTTTTCGACTCTGTTACGAAATATTTGTCCATAAGCTATGAATGTGCAAGCCCCAAGTTTCACCAGAATTTTCCAATATTTTTTACTACATTGATCACTTGTCTAATTAGAGTATCGATCAACTATGATCAACTATCGATCAAGCTATGAACAACAGCCGAGACGCCTGTGGAGTACATTGCATTTTTTTCTTGTGTCCTCGCTTTCTTGAACATTCAGAGGGGAAGCCGAAGGCTTGTTTGTCCCCGAAAGAATGTTGTGCTTCATTCGGTTTACCATTATTTTATTACACTGTGGTGGTAATGTGCCACATTCCGACAAGGTGTGTCGTGCAACCTGTGGATGTGTTTACCGGCCGCACAACCAGACAAATGCGCATACGAACCTTTCATTATTGTTTGTGGCGATTGGGTGTTGGGAGCTGGTGGGCAAGCGCGGCACACGTAACATCTGCTTCCCTAATCGATACGGCTATCGCTCGAACGGAGTGCAATCGATTAGTTGGGATGTTAGTTACACTAAGGTGAATAGCGTACCAGTATGGACTACGTGAAAGATGAGATGACTGTCAGATTCGGATGGAATTTAGGTTGTATCAGGTATACTCGCTTGGTATAGTTGGTGACGAACCACACCTTGTTTACGAAAGCGGCATGCGTAGGTCGGACCAATATGAAGATTACCTGAACGAAGGTGAAAATAAATTTACTAGTGGCGCTGACATATTTCGTATACACACAACCTAGGAAAAGTGAAACAGGTTACAGACTACGCAAAATACACTTGTTTTCACACCAATTTTGGGACTGCGACCGCCTGGTGAGCCCCAAGAAGGGCGAAGGTGGTCGTGAGCTTTCGAAAAATTTTCTGAAACCCTTGGGGTAGTGTTTCTTGAAGGTTACGGAATATTTTACATCTCTAACAATAGATTTCGACTGTCTCTTCGTCAGTGTGTGGTCAGGATTTCGGATGCCGATCGTTCCTAGCGTGAGATAACCATATACTGAGGTGTAGATTGCTATCGTTTTAAAAATCATCGGCACTAACTTAATTCGATTGCAAGAACCGCTAGTCGGTGAACCGAAAAATGGCTGTAATAAGGCTTCACTTAGATAACAGGCGACCAATTGCATCTGTGATCACTTCATATGGGTCCGGCGCCCTGTGGTGCGATAATAAGCCTTGGAAATCCTACTTCACATTAGTGCTGGTTACCTGTCAGTTTCTCGTTGTTGGTCTCATCACTTACAGACTCCAGGCCGTGACTTTAGATTGGTACGTATCAGCACAGAGACATGTTTCCGAAAATGATGAGTGTTGTTAGGTCCCCATCAATTACGGCTGCTAAGATCTCATAGGTAGACCCGGTGCGGTCGCTGCTTAGGCAACAAGTCACTCATCAAGAGAACGGAAATATCCTGAAGTTCAAGGTCCCCCCTCCTCTAGAATTTCTCAGTTATCTGTCCAAAATCGGTCACAACCAGCTCACTTTTCTTGGACACACCTGACGTGATACAGTGCAAGCATATGAGAAGTGAACTCATCAATTTTGCCGTAAGTAAACAAAGACTTTACTACTTCCAGGCAGTTACTATCCAGACTACGCTAACTTTGTATATATATATATATATATATATATATATATATGCATATATATATGCATATGTATATACATATACACATACTTATGTATATGCATATATGTATATGTGTATAGATACATGTGGTTCAAAGGCAACAACATTTTAGAAAGTAAAGAAATGACGTTGCTTATTCTAACTTCGTCAACGAAAACTAGCTGTTCACTTCTTCCGTCCGAGGCACTTGTGTTGCCGTGTGGGTTTGGAAGATGACAGATGCATACCACAAAAAAACGAATACAACTACTACAATGATTACCTCTTTGAAGCATACTGGTTAAATGGCCACCTTCAGTGTCTTCCTTGTACCAGAATTTAAACCGAAGACGGTCATTCCGTAGCTGATCACCGTCAGCCAGAGGGAACGTAATCGCCTAACTGAAAACAGGACGGTGTTAGCCATCCATGTGGCTATTGTTATCAGGACGGCAGTACACCCTCTTGTGGGTCCACAGGTCACCTGTCCATCCGATTCACATGAACGACACAATAGGCAACGTCAGGCAAACTCCTGATAACTCCCTTGCTGGCCGTGAGGCATTCCTCATGTGACGCAACAAGTGACTACTGTTCTTTCAGGCTATTGGGCTGAATAATTGTGAAGGAACGGTCGCGACCTAAGCATTGTCCTGACAGCGTTGGTTTGATCCATTGATTATGGTGTCCAAGACAATAGTGGGCGCTTAGGGCCGCTGGATTCAATCAGTTGCACGGGACCAGCGAATAAAACTGGTCCTAGTAGAGTGCAGTTTTCGCGGCCTGTTGCCAAAGACATGTTCATAGAGAAATCTGCTAGTACCAATCAGTATGTCAATGTGAAAGTTACTGCTGATGCACTCAATGGTTTTGGGATATTTTGATCCAAAATTCACTTCCGATAAGCAGTGACGCGTTGGTCACCTTAGTACACATGGCCCAATAAACGCGTAATATTTGTTCCATTCAATGCACTTGTGGCATTAAAATACATGTTTATGGGGTTCAGTTTGATTGAGCAAAAAGTCATACCTGAAGATTTGCCAGTTGAAGTTTGCACTATTGGTCTGTTACCACCAACATTGCTGGGCTAGATCGTCTTCTGTAAGATTTCTGTGAGCTCAGCTGACTTAGTTTTCGTCAGTGTCCGATAGTCCCCCGCAGTCTACGGTTTCAGTCCTATAGTTATATCATTCATTTTTGTACCGGATTAACGTGGTAAATAAATTGAATTTGATTGAATTTAATTCATGAGTAAACACTACATGATAAAGGAATGCGAGGTGAACTACTTATCCACTCCTTAAATTTCCACCGTCATTTTTCTCTCTTAACAGCTGACAGATTTAGTAAACGCACTGCTAGTGGTGGCTTGGTAACTACTGAAATGACGTTTTAGTGGTTAGCAAAGCTTTCATACGAACGCAATTAAATATTCATTTGCCATTCTTTTTGTTCGCATTTCTTTTGACCCTTGAGTTATTTAGTTTATTTCAATCCGCTGTTTTTGAGTGACGTTTGCTCAGAAGGGAAAGTGAACCAAGTAAACTTTTTCGCTTCCAACCTGCATGCAGTAAAATCCGATGGCGAGGCGATTGGTCTTCTGGCCCCAATCTTCTATTTTGAATCCACTTGATTCTTTCTACTTCACATGCGCTAGCATAAAATATTCAGCGGCTTGATTATATTCTGTTACGTTGTCTGCATTGTCTATTTCTACTTCTGTGGAAAATTTATGTCGTTTCATCATTGTGCCTCTCTACTATTCTGCGAGTTGCCTCTGTTGCTGTTACCATCGTGATAATTCAACTAGCATGTGTCTATCCCATCCCCATCGCCACCGACTTATATGAAAAGAACGATTGATTTCTCAATCCACACACTAGTGTATCACTGGCTGACGACGGCTAGAAGGCAAGCCTACAGTACTAAAAAATCGGTCGATTGACTGAACTAATCGCTACCGATCATTGAAGAACATATATGAGGGATATGTACGCTACCATTCGTGAGGAAGTTTGGTGTTTCTAAGACAGATAAGCCCGTTCAAAAGATGCAAATAAAAACATCTGGTTCATTCCTTTTATTATCCCACTCTTCTGGATCCTAAGTTTGATGGTCATGAAAGGTCGCGTTTTTGAATTACGATCAATCAATTTTTCTTTCTCATGACAGCTTTCGACCACTCGTAATGAGGTTGTATGTGTAATAGAAACTACTGGATCGCGTAGTGCGTTTCTGTGCTTGCGGCATCAAAACAAAACATTACCTCCGAATATCTTTTCTGCTGGCATATAAAAGCCAGGGTTTTAAATGTTTCAAGGGTAACTCGGTTATCATTCTCCCATGAAAGATGACGCATTGTGATAATTTGGAGAGTTTAAACATTGTATGACTCTCCGCAATGTACTACTCATAAGGTTGCTGAAAATTCTTCGACAGCCCACGACCGGTTTCGCCCTTTTTGGGGCTCATCAGGCAGGCGCAGTCCCCGAGTGTTCGTCAACCTTATGTTCTACTTGAACCCAAATTGGACTGTTTTCAAGAAATACAAATTGATTTGCAAATGAGTGTATTTCTTGTATGACTCTATTTTTTGAATTTTGTTTCTTAGCTTTGTATTGAATCCACCAAACTTCCTTCCAGTCTGACTACACTGTTTAACTGATTTATATTCTCACTTCCAAGGCCGAGCCCGCTGGCGACAGCTTTTGCTCTGTGGAACTTGTTGTTGACCCGACAACCTCAGTGGAACCGACTCATCTATGTGGACGATCCAACATTCATACGAATCATAGACTACCTTGCTAGTACCCAGCAAACAAGTTCGAGTATGGGTGGAACCACCAGTGTGGATGTTCGCCTTGCAGGGAGTTGGGAAGTTGGTGAGGTCATTGATCGGCGTTTTGCTCCAATAAGTAATGCGACAGATCCTATTGATCGTGAAGCACATCGTCGTATCCCTTGCGCTGCAATGGTAGTGATTGCGTTTCGATCTACTGGTCGTCCCATGCCAAGTGGAATTGGTGCTGAACGTGCAGAGGTTGTCGTTGCTTCCGCCGTGCAGTTCATAGCTCGACATCTCCTACAGACTAACGACTTGTTCTCGCTCATGATTGGAACATATGCACTGAGTGTTGCAACAGACTCAACGTCGCAGCAGAAAATCATGCTGTGAGTTATTTTCATCCAGTATTTATCTTTGCCTAGCCAAAATGTAAGATTTTACGAATGTCTGGCATGTAACGAACTCCCAGTACCTCAGCGACGCAATTATGTTCGCTTTGCGAATTAAGGAGTGCGTTTTGCTCTCCATATTAATTTAGCTTTAATTCGGTGTGGTCACTTAGCATTAAGAAGGTTTTGAGAATTATACAGATTAACGAATTAGAAAAGTCGTGCATGAGATGATCCGTTTAAGGTCTACCTCAGTGCTTAAGTTCGCATGTTCGATGTTTTGGTTTTTTACTTCAGGCTAGCAACCATACAGTCATATCAATTTAGCCTTGAATGTGTTCCCCTCGTAGAGCCATGCAGATCATGGACCAGTATCGTCGGAAAGGTGAATACATCTATTTCGCGAACTATCCAATCCCACCTCCTAAATGGGAATTGGACCAAGCTGGGAGAAGAATTGAGAATCCCCGTTGGGAAATGCCAAACGATGGTTACGGAGTCGCATCCACTAGTTTCTATTTCCTTCTCAAAAGGAAGCTTGGAGAATGGAATGTCCACATGACGGAGGCAATGGATGTGGTACATTGGCTTGCAAGTCAGCGTAACCATATTTCGGGTTTCTCCAGTACTTTCGTGAGTTGGCGATGTTTTCCGTGGCTATTGTGCTTTGGTATATGATGTCTTTTGTCTTCAGGACTTTCGCAAACCCACAATGGTACAAAAGTAGATGCCCCTTTCATTTGGTACTACACTACTCTTAAGATTGATGGAAAGGTTTTGGAGCTGTCACCAACCATGTCAGTAGTATTCTACCAAGTAAGAATACGGTGATTTCTCCAAATGAACTCCTTCCCAGAAAGATCACTACGTTACTTGTAACTGTCGACGAAGACCAAATATTTTTCCCCAAGACATGGTTCACCCTACCAAAGAATAATAAGGCTCAAAAACTCCTTCCTAGGTTTTTCTATATTCCGGCACTAAATAAATATCTCACTAACAGATGCAGCCTCAATAGTTCCTCTGCAGAAATATCATGTGAAAGGATTGGCTAAAAGCGACCGGTCTTGGGCTTGTCCCAAACATTAATAGTAAACAACATTAATCATTTTTCGGACCGACCTCTCTAGGGTGTAGCAACCATACATTAAACGACGACGGCGGACCACTAGACCCAACGTGGAAGTAGTTTACCTAGAGAATGCGCACTGTCATTATTCAGACAGGTTTTCCAAACGGAAAAAAACTTCTAACTCTTAGGGTTTCAAAGACACTCCTGTTAAGCTCTACAAAGTGAATGTCTTGACCATACAGCCTCCCACTAAGTGGAACACACATGAGAGATATCACTCTTTAGGCGAAAAAGCATTTGTAATTAGTCATTTAGAAGCTGAGGAGTTTCCCTCAGTGGGGTAGCGCTATCCACACCACAAATGGTCTCTTTGGTGAAGTGGTCATTCCTGGGATGTATTTTACTGCAGCATTCCAACTCTGGAAAGACTACCCGTGGGAGGTATTACCTGTAGGAAAGGACCACTTTTTGTTGGTCCTTCGAAGTATATTATCATTGGATCTACGATGGCGGAGTTCGTCAGGTTCTGTGAATACTGAATTCTATTCTGCGATCTTTAATCTAAAAAAGTATAAAATATAAAAGACAAAACGTGGTTTTGCACGATATTCCGAGTTTATTCCTCTACATCTTATTGATGGCATGCGACAAATCGCAACAACAAGTCAATACACAAAAAAGAAGAAAATGAGTTTGATGACGTTCTAGGCACCATGAACTTCTGACAGGGTGCACAAATCCTTTTTGACCTTCGAACGCTCTATCTGTTAAGAACAGAATAGGTTTAGAAGACGAATCGAAGGCCTTCCGTACATGCAACGGAGCTCCGACAATGCCATTTGAAGTTCATCATTGCGCAGACATACGTGGACGGGACAATATCTGTACTGGCAATTTGTTGGAAAATGGGTGGCTCGGGTGGTCAACATGGATTGGACTCGGTACGTACGTGCGATTCCTTCAGCTGCGTGCTGACCACAGGCTGTTTCTTTGCGGTACTAACTTCCGAACTAGCCGAAGTCATCTTGCCACATGGTGTCCTCCAACGGTGTGCAGACTACGAACTCAAGTTGATCAAATTGCCATCAATTACCGACTGCACAGATCAGTAAATCACTCCCGATCTTTTTCGAACATATTTGTGGATTATGACCACGCGCTCGTCCGGAGTCACATCTCCCTTCATTTTTCAGGGCCACGTAAGGTGCGGACAAGTGGCTTGACAACGGAGATACTGGCAGATCCGGATGTTGGACGAACTTATTAGAATCATTTTTTGGAGTCTCTTCCAAATGCTTCACCATCAGATGTGAATCCATACTGGGACAAGATTGTCATCCCTTTGCACCGTGCTGGGAGTTTTGCCTATGGCACAACGCCACCAGACCCACTTAAGTACAGGATATCAGACCGAACAGTGACACTGCTTAAATCTCGGAGAAATATCCCAGCCTATCCCGAACATAACTTGACCGGACGAATTATCAGACGTCAAGTGAAGGTGAGCGTGCCGACTGTGAAGTCTGGTGGACACTGAAACCCATAAAAATCGAAGAGGCTCAGGAAGCCGGTAATGTCCGAAGTTTACTTCAGTTGATCCCTGAGACCGGTCCCCGGAAACCGTCAAGGATCAGAATGGAGTGACCGTTTTGAATAAAGAAGAACGCCTCGACCCTTGGGCAATACTTCGGACAACAGTTGCCGTGGCCACCAGCTGCCACTCATCTGAAGCCCACAGTTGAGGTAGAACCCTGGACGGTGAACGTGTAAACCCCTACGGCCTCGGGAGTTTATGACTGCGCATTTTCTCTCAAGCGCCACCTAGCTTCTGGTCCGGATGACCTCCCAGTTTGTGAACATATTACGTTCTTTGTAGTCTGACATTTTTGTGCTTGTGAGTATACAGAGGTCTCTCCGAAAGCTTCCGGTATCCGGCAGGGGTGCCCACTATCTTCATTCTATTTAATTTCGTGGTCGATGAAATGATGAGACGAACACTAGAAGTTCTCCAAACCCCCGGTGTTCAAATAGCATCTGACGACAACCTCGTCGATCTGGGATATGCAGACGACATCGTTCTCGTCTTCGAAGAGGAGAAGAAGGCGCAGGTGTTTTTGGATGAACTGACCAAAGTCATTTCGCTCTTTGGTATGCACTTTGCACCCACAAAGTGTAAGGTCATGCTCCTGGACATCCAGTCACTGAACACGCCACTCACAATCCAGGGACAGTCACTCGGACGTCTTACGTATCCCGGAGGTTGTATTAGTTCTGATTGTAGGGTGACAGAAGAGGTTCATGCACGAATCAGCAAGGCTCGGGTCGCGTTTTCTAATTTGAGACACATACGGTGTCAAAGCAGTATATCCTTGAATCTCAAGCCACGTGTGTATCAGGCTACAGTGCGGGCTGTTTTGTTGTATGGCTGTGAGACTTGGCCTGTTCGAGCGGCGGAACTGAGACGTCTTCGGGTGTTCGACAGTCGTTGTTTCAGGACCATAGTTCGTGTGGTGCCGGAGAATCCGTAATGAGGCAGTTAGAAAGCGAGTTTTCGGTTGTACAACGGGGACTCACATTGAAGACGAATGTGTTCAGCACCAGAAGCTGCGTTGTTTGGGTCATGTTTTGCGCATGCCGAAGAAGAATATGATGACAATTTCGGAAACTACTCTTATGGATTCAATGAAGAACTCTTCTTCCTCAAGTTCATCAAGTGGGCCTAATTCCCGAATAGCTGACGGGCGATCCGCCAGATACTTGTTTGTTCTACCAATGTAAGCGACTATGCATTTGTAGAGGAGGTCGTGAACACTATTGTCAGTCCATGCTGACAGCCCAACCCTTAAAGGAGTAAGATAAACTCCCTCCATGACATGTTTTGAGAAGCATCGCCTGCAGTAAAATCACATCCCAGACGAGCTAGATATTTTCAGCGAAGCACAGTCATGTTGGGTAGTCTGATGAAAGCTGAAACAATATTGGTCCTTCAGGAAGGCAGGTGAACTCGCTGCGTCTAGTAAAAATCGAACAGGTGGAGAGATACTAACACCTTAGTTGCATTAGTTAGACAACGATAGGTTATTTGAAAGTAAAGAAACTCATATTCCTAAAACCGTACTTGTAAAACTAGAATGTGTCATTCTGTGCGCAATACTAATCCCTGCCTGCCTCTAACCTACAGGACTCCCTAGTAGCTCTCCATGCTCTTCGAGAATTCGCGCTGTCAGACACCAATCGGGCCTTGTATCGTATGGCGGTGGATGAGAAAATCTCATCTATCAGCGATTGGACCAACCGTATATATGTGGACAGGAGTAACTATTCAACGGTAACACGCACAACGGTGAGCCACTGATCTTCCATAAAACATTCGTACATGATTGCTTTGATGCAGAACAGCATCATGTCCCCTGCATGTTGCAGTGCCCGTGTTGAACATCGACCATTGACTGTTAGACAGCCATGCGAGGGTTAATGCTAGTGACGAAAGTTTTATCATAAAAATATCAAAGTCCGAGGATTTCCATGCCACTACATCTGCAATGGCCATTAAAAAATCAGCACAAAATTGATCGAAACACTACGGCTATCATCCCTTAATCATATCCCGTTCTCTCAAACGGAATAGCTACCTAGCTCCTTTTCTGGAGGATTTAGAAACCGAAAATACCCATGTATTTGGTACTTCGCACTTTGCCCACCCCCTAGTTTTCGTGCCCCCAGGCGTGCACTTAGAAGTAGACAATGAACTGATGTGTGTCACGTGACGCAGCTACCTCAGTTGCCGCTGATGGAAGCACGAATTAGTCTCGTTTGCCATATACGAAAGTTAACTCACTTGTTTAGGTACAGTCTTACCTCAGTAATCCGCTGTCATCCTTCCTTTCACTGAAAGAACGCCTTTGGCTACTCATAGCCTTCCATGGCTTTCGTGATGATTTGAAAATTCAAGTGCACAGAGTGTAACTGGCGAACCCAATACAACCGATATTTTGTTTGCCTCTTGGTAAGGGCGACGTAGTTTTTCTATGCTTGTATTTTGGCCGTTGTAATCCGACTTACTACTGATTGTTTTGGAATCAATGTCCTTCAGAGACTCTATTGCTTCGGTAAAATTCTCCTCTGGTACTTGCAAATAACATGTATTGTATGCTGTTGTTCGAATATCCTCTGAACTGAATCATACTTTTTATGAACTGGGTGTTTACTTTCTCTTGTTTTGGCTTCTCTAACATAAGTACTGGCATGTTGGATGAAACCACACCACAGATAGTTTTAACCCGCTTATGAGAAGTGGAAGTTGATTTCGAGAAATAAGCGGCCTGCTCAAAAAGATAATATTTCAAGGCGCTGAATGGTAACCACCTTTGTCGAAGCTAGTCCCTATGCACGAAAGCATAGCAAATTTTGTATCCCAAGATTTATCTTCCAAGAAATCACATCGAAAGTATCTTTTATCGTCCATGTAGACTCACTAACTCGCCGTCACTTGCACAAAATGGCAGATGTCACTACCATTACCACCACACGAACCCTGTGGTTTCTTTCAAGCTGAATCAGTTTTTCTTGACCGATAATTTGGTTCAGTGACGTATACAGCCAGTGCACTACGAATTAAATTCACCTTTCATTACATTTATCGTTTATTGAATCGGCAATAACCTTTAAGACGAACATCAAGCTGGCTACTTCGGATAAGGTGGCTCAATACATGTCGTGGGGTACAGCTCTCCACGCGCGGTGATCGGAGGCGATGTTGGCTCATGTCTCGATCCAGTCCTGCTTCGGACGACCAATACAATAAGCTTTTCAAGCTCAATTGCCAGCATAGGCCTTGGTTGTAGTTAGCTGGCCTGTAAAGCGACAACACCAAACTGTGAGCGGAATAGGAGAGTTCGACAGCCTTCTTGAATAGATCGTTTCCTGGTACGAGAAAAACATGATCCTGGAATTACTTTCAACGTAAATCACTTCTCTGTGTACAATTCATCTTGAAATGACGTGCCGTTGTTCAGACTTATCATACCAGCCCGCCATTAGGTCGCCTGGTTGATCATCTTTTGGGCATGCTGTTGGCTCTAAAACTGCCCCCTATTTTTTCTTTGCTTCTATTCCCTCCAGCTTACGCGGTCAACGCGACCAGTATGTGGAGTCACGTGTCGTTGTACGTGACCGTCCATCAGCATAGCTAGACTTAGTTGGTAAACCCAGATCCAAACGCTGCGCCATAATATACCCCAGTTACCTATGTGAAAGACAATTTACTATCTGGAATGTGCACTCTGACTGAATTGCGAACGTTCAACGTACCGTGACCAAACCATTGAAGATGTCCGCAGATATCCCGACCCAAAGCTGTCACCTTGTCGTGGTGGTCGCGCTTCAGTGCTGCAATGATCCTGCGGGCTATACTGGCCGGAACTCAGTTCCTAAAGGTTCAACCATGCCAGGAAGGCCAACGGGGAGCAGCCCGACGAAGAACAGCGAGTCCTCATAGTGCGAGTAATCGTATTACGAGGCGGCCTGGAGGTAAAGTCGTACTGTTCTCTGCGATAGAAGTGTGAAGGCAGTAAGGCGTTTCCCCCAGGCGACCAGCATGTCCATATTTATGGAAACATCGGTGCTGCCTTCCCCCGAGGAAGGACGGGTTAGCAAAGGTTGGCCATAAAATCCGCACACTCCGATCGCCCAACGGTTTACCGAGACCGCCGGCGCATTATTCAATACGGTCGAAATACTCTTAAAATCAAAGAGTCCGCTGCTGCTCAAAAAGCACCTGCTGTGCGCAGCTGCACTAGCAGTAAGGCAGTACTGCCCTACTCCCTGCGCCCTCGGGCTGGGCCGGCCCCCTACAGCCAAGTGGGTCAGACTATTGAGTCATTGGCTCCTGCAGGGTTCCCCCAAGAAAACCCTAACAACCGCTGTCTCGCGGTTCAAACTCTTGAGTCGGAGGCTAGGAGCAGGTTCCCCGAACAAAACCCTACATCCTCCCACTGCCCTGTGGATCAGACTTTTGAGTCAAAGGGTCAAGGTGGGGTACCTCAACTCAACCTCCTTATGCGGCCTGGGCGACCGGGAAGTATCATTTGTCCTTGCAGCTCTTCGCTCACCGGCCTTCTCCCACACTCCCTCCCCACTCATTGTACAATGCAGTGTAATCAACCCGTCTGCCAATTCCCTAGCCACTGTTCCGTGTCTCAACCGTCGCCCAGAAAAATAAACCAAAATAACCATTTACTAAGCCCAAAAGATTTCATCTACGTTGCAGCCTTTATTGTCCGTACTCTGTGTCAAATTGGGCAACAGGCATCCCTTGCTGAAACTTTGCTTTCCCTCTCTGTCGATGTATGTTGTGTCTCCGAAACACGCATACAAGACCCCACTTCAGTCGTGCTCCTCAAGCCGCTTAGGACTAGCCCAGATGTTCCACATTTCACTCTTCGGGCATCCGGTGATCCTGACGCAATGGCTCGTGGTATCTACGGTGTGGGAGTTGCACTCAGCCCCAAGGCTGAAGGCGCCTTACTGGACTGGATCCCAGTAAACAGTCGCCTATGCGCTGTGCGGTTGTCTGGCTCAATTAAGATTAACGCGGACGATATTGCTCTCCTTGGTTCAAACCCCTCCCAAATACAAACGATCTTAAATAACCTAAATAACTCTGCCGCAGGGTTTGGCATGCGCTTCACGCCTGCAAAGTGTAAAGTGCTGCTACAAGACTGGGTGGGATCAAACCCACACCTCACGCTTGCAGGCGAGCCAATCGACGTAGTAGATAAATTTGTTTACATGGGCAGCTGTATAAGTTCCGGTGGACTGGCTGGAGATGAGATTATTTCTCGAATCTGGAGGCTTTTGCCAACCCCCGACACCTATAGCGCCGACGTGACGTCAGTTTGTCTGTCAAGGACAGAGTGTACACTGCGGCGGTGCGATCCATACTGCTTTATGGATCAGAGTCGTGGCCTCTACGCGCAGAGGACATACGGAAGATGTCAGTGTTTAACCATTGGTGTCTCCGAAGCATTGGTCAGGTCTAGTGGGAACACCGGATTAGCAATACTGAGGTATGCCAGATGGTCTTAGGAAGAAAAAACTGTCCCGAGTTAGATGAGTTACTCACGCTTCATAAGTTACGCTGGTTAAGACATGTACTCCGCATGCCAGAAGACCGCCTGCCTCGCAGAGCTCTTTTCGCTCATCCCTGTGCTGAGTGGAAGCGACCGAGAAGTGGACAGTGTATGACCTGGCAACGAAGTACGAAAACACTAACCAATAAACTTAGTCCGGTCGGAAACTGCCGCCTCTCTGGATGGGGACCCCGGGACTCAAATCACCAATGGTTAATGACGTTGGCAGAAATGGCCCAATCGCGCAGTCAGTGGCGCTCATGCAGCAAAGCTATCGCCTTCAATGCGTAGCTATCCAATTTCCAAACGAACTGAACATGCTGTTGCCTCCAAGGCTTGGTTGTATGTCCCACACTCTCTTCTTCCGGTGATGGAAGCTGTAGCAGCTGGAACCAATGTGCCTATGGTACACGGTTTATAGCTGATAAATTGAACTGAATTGAATTGTCCGCAGATAACCAAATTTTCACTTGATAAGTGTGTCAGCCTTCCTACAAAAACAAATATCTCGGTTACTAAAAATGCAAGCGTTCTCGCGAGGGAGTGCTGTGTCACATTCGAAATTCAGATCTTCTGGGTTCATGGAGGAGAACATACTCCTCTGCTGTGTCAACCATATGTGTGTGACGTTATTACCCAGTAGATAGCATAAGCACTAAGTTTGCCCATGTCTAAGTGGCAATAAAATCGTCAGCAACCAGTCCATTTGTGGCTTCTTGGGAATTTGTGACGGTTCAGGTTTTAGTAGAAAACGTGGGTCTGTTTTAGCGAACCTAACCGTAAAATTTCGCTATTTGACCGTGATAGTTCCAGAAATTGTTCAAGGGAAAGCAGCTCTCAGTGCACAAGGTGAGTCATGTGTTCAACGCTTGAAACCCGCCTCATTGATTATCAGTCATAATGCTAGAACTATCGAAAACTCCTTGCTTCTGTTTGCACCAACACCGTTTTTTCAATGACCTGCAGTATCTCGTGACCAAAACCCATCACAGATTCAATTCTGATATACTGGAGTCACAAATACCCGGTTCACTAATAGATGATGATATCATCTAAACCTCCATTGTTCTGCCAAACTAACGTACCACCGATGCAAAATCAGGTTTTTCCAGTCTACCGACCATTCCGCAAATGAAATGAAATCTCTCAAAAGGAGATATCTGCGTGGAGAACCTTAATATCTCAAAGTTTGGTCTCCCCCCACAACTGCATCAAAGCCCCGTGAATAACAAATCTGTTAAAGTTTTATCATTCATGGGACGGGAAGCAAATGTAAAATAGATTGATTTTGAAGTTACGGAACAAAACCTTACTTTTGTAATCTATTTAGATTATTGTTGGACAGGCTGCGTTCTTTCTTTATGTCCGATGATGCGCTTGTTTCAGCGTAAATCGCTTAGGGACTAGTCTCATCCGATAATCTGAACCCCCCGCAGTGTTCGAGACACCAATTCAACTTTATCCAGTTGGTCACCTTAACCGTCAGCATTGACATTATCACACGTTTCCATCGCATCATGTTAAGGAAACGTCACGGTTTAACAAGTTTTCCTCGTGTTGATGATGCCAAATTCATCAAGTTTTTACCACAGCTCCTTCATTAAATGAAATTGTTACTGCTTTGTTTACGTTTTGGAAGCCACTTTCGTTGAATGCATGGATCTATTCATATCTATGGCGCACTAGACCAAGTCAAATTCAACCAAAACTAGGCACATTTTATTTGCATGTCATACATAAAAAAGAAAGAAGTTAAGTACGATATCACATACCCGTGGATTTCCGATCAACTAATATTCAGTCACCCACAGATAGCAATGTTGTGAGAGTAAACAGACCAGTTTGAATCATTGGGTAGTTCGAATGCACATTTTTGTCGAAATACTACATTGAATTGGCCCTCGAATATTTTCTAACGCGTTTTCCTAAAGAATTACCAGGTAGAGAAGATGAAGATAAACCAAGTAAAAAGGTCCCCAAACGAAGATACAAAACTTGACCTACTTGGATACAACGAAATCACGGCTAATTTGGTCATAAGAATTACTTTTTTAATCAGAACAATATAAAGGTTACTCAATTTTGCCAAGTTTCGCATACAAGAGTGTGGTCCCAAAGTGGCCGTCTTGGTTCAGTAGCTGAAGAGATGTAGAAAGTTTTCTTTGGCAGTTGTGTTACCTTATACGACCACAGTAACTGACTGTGAAATTAGGTCAATTTCTGACGGGTGAGACAATTAACCCGTGGCTGTTGTTGACAGATTTTCATCATGCTAACATTGTGCAGATGTGTAAGCACACCATCCTGTGATTGTGATCGCTGACATCCGTCGTTCGTGCTGTTGGAAAGCCACTCAAAGCATTTGTCTGTCATTTGGATGGACCGCGTACGTTCATTGAGCAAGGTAGTGCTCATTTACATGCAGGCACACGAAAACACTGTGGCACTGGACGGTGGCAAACATAACACAGCTGAAAAGCCGACAGCTTTAGCCAGGTCAGTTGACCGTAACAGCGACGCGTGTGTAGTATGAAAGTTGCGCTTAGCATATAGGCGCAGCGTCCCTTCCAAGAAATTCCGTTTTCTGTCCCAGATGGACCAGTTTCTCCTAATTTTTCTGGAGGTTTCACGTAATCAGAACATCGGCAGCTTAGAACGTGTCGATCAATGTGGGGCATATCTTATTCAGGGGTTTACTGCAGGTAGGCGCATTTGAAACAGTGGAAAGGAGCTTCCAAAAATTTTGGTGTTTATGGTTCAGATCTGGTTGACAGTGGACTTTAAGATTTATTCACAGAATCATTACCTGATTACACTGAACTCCAGCATTAGTGGATTTACCGAACAGTGGCTGACGAAACTAAATCTCAGGAGAATATTCTTCAACAGTTTTTTCAGCAAAATCCTATCATATGGTTGTTGTTAGTTTGGTGACACCGGATAGTATTGACGGATAAGTACTGAAGTACGGAATTTTCCTTTATCTTTCACGGCGCCCCGTCATATGCTTCAACTTTTCCTTTCAGTTTCCACCGTGGGATGTGTGGGGCGATGTGACCATGAAAGTCGAGGGAACCGGATGGCTTTTGTTGCAACTCGATGTCCGAGTGAACGTGGAATACCCACAAATGCAAAAGATGCCACGAAGTCCACAGAATCTGGAAGAGGTGATGCGAAGTTTCGACATTGAATGTATCCCAGGATTTCGCGGACGAAACAACTCCATTATGATTATGAAGGCATGTGGCCGTTGGGTTGGAACAACGGTAGGTTGACTAACTTAGACCAAAGTTGTTTAACCTATTCTCTATCTTTGCATTAAGTAAATATCGCTTACCTGCCAGTTGTGTGACCATCAACGCACAAAAGTCAAACTCCTCTGATTTAAAGTTTATATTTAACAATGTGGTCATCTGGAACCGGTACAGGTAAATTCATATGTGAACGACAGGTTAAGACAGTCACATTGCATAGTATAAGAAATCATCACACAACTCTCACCCATGACGCATGAAACGACGCGTAGCTTGACTCCAAAGGTAGCTGTAAGAATTAGTGAGAGCTTATGGTTTGCTTAGCGAATTTGATACAAAATCGGTTTGTTCGTCATTTTATTTTTCAGTTAAGATAAATTCTCACACAAAAGCGCAAACACTTTCTAGTTAGGTCCCTCCCGACTACCAGTTAAGGAATGACACGGACGGTGCGGTTCGGAACTATCCTATAATTTGCGAAATACACTCGTTTGCGTACTAATTTGGTTTTGGTGGGAGACTCATCCGGAACCCAGCTGAATCCCTCGTCTAGGCTGTACCTACTGAAGCATGAAGCAAGCTGATGCAGCTCATTCATTTGCTTAAAAACGTCATCAACGAGAGATTCAGCTGGAGTCCAGGTGAGTCTCCCGTCAAAACCAAATTCATATGCAAAAATGAGTGTATTTCGCTAATTTCGTGCAATTTGGGTTCAAGTAGAACATAAGGTTGACGGAAACTCGGGGACTGCGCCTACCTGATGAGCCCCAAGAAGGGAGATTTCGGTTGTGGACTGTCAAGGAATTTTCAGCAACCTTATGAGTAGTTTATTACGCCTATAGCTTATAGTTTCTTCGGTTGAAGCATGAAATATGCCCAAAAGATAATGAGCAAATGTTATCCAACACACTGCGTGTGGGTTGGGCGGGAGTTTGAAAGAAGTTCACCTATTCATTTAAACAGAAGAGGGCGTAATGTGACTGCTAAGCACTTCTGGGTGCAAAGCTTAAAACCAACGTTATTTTAATGTAAATGCTCGGTTACGTTGCATCCGAACGGGCGCTTTTGAGGTGGGATCTCTGTAACATGTTTTTTCTGAATGTTTGATCGTTTGGGCTTCTGACGATCTCATTGAGCAATTAAAGAGGGATGTGTTCACAAGTCCTGGCGCAAAAGTTTCTGTCGCTTTGTTCCAAATAAAATTCACCGCAAAGATGTGCCACTGAGAGGATGGACAGAAGTATTTTGTTTACGGTTAGTGTACACTTGGGTTAAGCTGAGCGGATCTGAGGAAGTTGTATGTATCAAACTAAGCACACTGGGTTTTATTTCATTCTGGAATCGTGCCATTCTGTAAGACCTGATGAATGCTACCAGAGGTCTATTTTGGTGCAACGTTATTTACACCAATTCGAGTGTACCTAGGGAGCGCATGTTGTGTTTGCTTCATGAAACAACGTTTTATTTTATAGAAAACACGATGCTGATCAGTCGGAAGTGGTTGTCCACAAAGTGGACGTTGGTTTTAAAAAGTCAACCTTCGTGTAGACAGAAAAACTGCATTAACTGATCCTCAGCCACATCACTTACGTTTGGCATCAAGTGCATGACCCGTATGAAACCAGAGAAGGCCAAGACACCTATTGTAAATTGAGAATTTCCAGTTTAATGCGTAGGCCTGTTGCTGATTTATGCTACCCAATGGGCACTGAGCATGATATCATTTCGATTGGACACTGCTCACTGTAGGCGAGATAATGTCACAAGAAGCCGGACTTGTATGCAGTAAAAAGTATGCACTTGAAACACCCACCATACTCGAGTTTGTTGTAAATCACACCTTAAACCTTCACACAAATCGGTTTGCAGTTAGTTTGTGCTTGGCTTAGCTCGAGTTTACGGTTTTCTACTTAAATCCTATAATGCCTTAGTCACTTATATCGCAGTTTCCCATATGTGCCCACTTTACTGCAGAACACATCCTATGATTGCTTTTGTGGCTACATTCTTACATCTCACACCCTTGAATATTGAATGGTTGGGTGCTAAATTTAACGTTCTTGAACCTTCAAACTTCCTACTGTTTTTCAACACAGTATGGACTCCTAGAATACGTCAGCTCAATGAAGCATTTTCCACCAACTTTTGCACTCACTAAAGGAACAGATTTGTGCGTATTGCGTTCTGTCCAGAAGCGTCACTGCTATCTATCGCTATATGAGCAAAACAAACACAGGTTTATAGGAGTTCAAGAATTGATATTATTATTCTAAACATAGAAAATCAATGAAATCAACCAAAGCCCCGTATTTCGGATGAACTGCTGCGTGCCTGCTTAAAGGTAAAATTTTTGGTACACTGTGCTTGTGATTATGCTGAGTGATATTGTGGAACTCGCATGACCCTTACCATGCCGCCTAATATTCAACTTTAGTTTGCCACATAAGTCAGACTTTTTTTTGGTTTGAGAGCGGTGTGGGTCACTAGTCAATCCGGTTCACACGCTACACTCCTGGTCTTTGTTTCTGTTTCTACTTATAGCCTATCGGTTATGCATGCCGTTGGCTGTAGAACTGTATCGCTCGCGTTTAATGAGGCCGAAATGGTCTCTTACTGTTTCACGCACTGCTTCGTGCAAAATGCATTTTGGGTTAACTACCCTGATTGGGATTCCACTGATCTGATGCGGAGACTAATCCCGAAGCGGGTAGCAGCCTCCTAATGATTTGCACGTTCTCATATGATAACCAACCAGCCGAATAACCTCTAAGTTAAACCCATAATCAGTTACACGTTATTCACGTTATTCACACCATGGAACTAGTTTCTGGAGTATACGAAAGATCCCGGACAGTGGTACTCATAGTTGCATTATCGGATCAACTGACTTGGCTAATCGGCTTACAAGTGTATATAATAAAATCGTTGGTGTCCGGAAACAGTGCCTCTGTGATAGCGAGCAAAAATCTGTTCCTCATGCGAATTCTGCGAAGAATTTGGTCCACCTGATCACGAATTGGTGTAAAGCCTTCTGGCCAATGTTTCCACAGTTGTCTGCTCGTTTGTAAACATTCACATGAACTAGCTGTCGTTTATACGTAATGCACTACTCATAAGGTTGCTGAAAATTCTTCGACAGCCCACGACCGATTTCGCCCTTCTTGGGCTCATCAGGTAGGCGTGGTCCCCGAACTTCCGTCAAGCTTATGTTCAGCTTGAAACCAAATTGCACGAAATTAGCGAAATACACTCATTTGCAAACAAATTTGGTTTTGCGAGAGATTCACCTGGAACCCAGCTGAATCTCTCGTTTGTGATGTCGTTTGTTGCCCCTGCGACCTCGTTATTCCGGTTGGGATGTTTCGCCCGACCTTTACTGACTGAAAGTCAAGATACCTATTTGCCCTTTCGTCAGCTGCAATCTAATCTGATGAACCTGTATTTGTTCCGTCATGCTGAAATGGCTAATCCTAAGCGTCGGAATAAATTGGGGGATTCTCGGCTGTGATTGTAGTTACGCTGTGTACTTTACGTCATAAGTGTGCACAGTGTGGCTCGCCAAAAGTTCCGTTTCATCTTCTCTGCTTTCAAAGCAGTTATGAAGTAATGATGAGCGAGCTCAGATCGCTGACGCGTTCTGGTGATAAGTTGCAAGTTCCTTTTTGCAGGGTTTGGCGGTCAATGTCTGGAGGAAGTCATTATAAGAAATCTTGTTTATTTACTTCATTTATTTATTCATCAACATTAACGCCAGCTTCCAGTTTGTTTTCCACATCTTCTATAGAATCTTTCCCCTCTCGTTTAACATTTATTACTGTGTTTAGATTTTTACCATTTCCCTTGTGGATTCGATTTGTTGTGCTGTCAGTAGTTGAGATAGATATCGTGTGGTTCGTGGACCTACGCTTACTTCGTGGGCTTACGTTTAATTCAGTTTTGCGGTGATGAAATGCTGAAACGCCAGGCAATAAACTGTTCACAACCAAATGGTTGATCAATAAACATGTTACTTATCAATTGAAGACGATGAGTTGTTGAAATGGCATCGGAAATGAGATGGAGTAATCTAATAATACTATATCAGCTGGGTGTGATAGATTAGTTCAGTGTTTGTTCCCAAGATAACCCTATCGTTGCACCTCAGTTTAATGTCATACTGATCCGGTCACTTGAAAGAGAGGTTACTTTGGTCTAGTCGGACGATATTGCTCATGCTAAACTGTTTGTTTGACCGAATTGCTTCACCATAGATTAGTGGCCTAAACTGGTTTTCCGGTGAATGTTCTCTTTATTGTTTGCCTCCATGAAATTGACAAACGAAGGAAATAAGGAGAAATACAACCGATTCGTGAAAGGATCCTTTTGGCGGCATTAGGAAGCAGCTACCAACTCAAGGTGATCGACCTAAGTACAATACTAGGCACTTTTCAGTTGGCGTGTAAACTCAGTAGAACACTTTCCGTATCTCCTGACCAGCAGCGGCTAAATCATACCAGCGATATGATCTTATTCACCTACTCACGAAGCACTCCCTGTAGGGAAATGTTCGTTTTAATTGTATTTATTCAGTAGGTTGCTTTCTTAAATTTCGCTTCACACATTACCAACAGGGTGTTGAACCACTCAGTCAAAGTGGCATGGCGGTGTTCAGTATCGGCCTTCCTACAGGTTATGTGGTACTCAACGACGACCTTAGACGGTACGTGATGAGCGGCCAAGTCCCAAACCTACGTTTTGCGCGAACGTGGACAAAAACTGTGGACTTCTTTTTTGATACGGTGAGTCGAGGTGACTTTGGAACATTAAGATGTGCGCATTGTTCAAGTTAGTGCTCAAAAGTTGTCACAAAGCAGCACATGGTGCACCGACGTAAATCCCAACTTTCACGGTACTTCAGTTTGGTGTGTTCCCGGAGTCGCTCTTTTATCGGATTACTTTTGGGCTCCGAGGATGAATACCATATTTAGCCTAAGACTCCACGAAGAGGGAAAATGGATTCTTGATACGAAGGAGCCCCTGTATATCCGCCGTTACCTGATAGTATAGTATCTCTACCGTGACGGCTAAGCATGCAAAAGATGCGAATGCTAACTGGTCCAATTTCTTGGGGGAGACATCACAATCCAAGTTCCCTGTTATACGTCCCGTGTGTGTAGCTGACCGACTATCCAAGTAACCGCCAATCGCTAAATTGCCTACTCGGAGTAGGTTAAAGGAAAGAATAAGTTCTAACTAATATGAGGGGCAAAGGGTGTTTTTTTCTGCGTCTGTGGACATAAGGATTGGGATTTTTATATTTTCGCTTCTATCTGCTGACGATGCGAATATTTCGCCCAACAGATCACCACCAATGAGACGTGTGTGCAGTTCCAGGCTGAACGGTACTACCCAGTGGCCAATACGACACAACAACAAGTTTGTTCTGCATATGAATACTATGAACCAGGTAAGTTTTCCCGTTTTTTTTCGAATTTTCATTCTTCCGACATTGGTCAAAGGTATCAATACAGTTAAAATGTAGTCGACACAAGTGTAATACCTATCATTATGAGTGCAAATGAGTAGGTGGAAGTTTGGTATCTTAATCCACTTGACGAGATTTGTAATTTGTGCCAGGCCCTTGAAATCGTGTCACTGTGGTTCACGGCCCTGAATAAGGTGTTCTCTTTTTTGTTTGTTTTTGCCTATTATGTTATCCGAATGTGCACAGCTTGGTAAATAAATAGGCAAAACCGATATACCTTTCCCGACGAATTTTGTGATTGTCTTTTCGGGCGTTCGAAAACATAGTTTGCTGAGAAATCTCGCAGTCAGCCGACATTGATTTCGGGCAACAGGTCTGTGTGGCGGCGTGATCGTTGCTTTATTACAGAGTATCACCAAAAGAGATAGAAAAACTCCTCAAAACAACAACCTTATGAAAATATTCCAATTTGGTTGCTGCACGCAGGACAAGGAGTCTTAAAACTGATTCTTTGTTCTTGGATCATATTTGGATATCACGCTTGGCGTACCGGGTCTTTCTAGATAGATACTGACTGAGGGATTTATCATGCATTTTGTCTGTCATATCAGTAGCCACATTCCTGATTTAAGTTGGATATCATTCTGTATTCCTTCACGACCACAAATGTGCTGATGTGGAACAACTCTCTCTTTTTCAGGTCGCTATAACCATTCAATGTACAATGTCGTGTCATTATACACCAACCACATATGTAACGTTTGTGGAGCCTATGCATGTCCTTACTGCCCGGATTACAACGAAGCTAAGAGGAAAGTTTCGAAGAAAACCACCGTTTCCTTGTTAGTTACCCTTACACTGTGGTTAACCCAACAATATCTGGCTCGCAGTGAAGGTGACTGGTGGAACGGTTAACCCTAGTTAAGTTTTCTGTTCCACTATTGCAACCTGAAAAAATTTCCCCTGTGGGCTTATTTATTCAAACTGGAACAGCCCCTATTGCCATCTCGTTGCCTCTTGTACAATTTTTATATGTACTTGCCTCTGCTGACCCTGCTCTTCTAGGCCAAACTGCTTGGCTACGGTTCTTTACCAGACCGCTACATGCCCTGTACTATTTTCCACCGACTTTCATGTGCCGCAGTGATGCTAATAGAAGTATTCCATATGAATTCGAATCGTTTATAAATTTGCTAAGAACCGATTTTCCAATGTGCACGTGTTTCATTCTTCTGTCCGTGGTTTGTGTAGATTAGGCGAGTGAAACATGCACCTGGCAGCCGAAGGAAGTCGAGTGTGGAATACACTGTCAGATTCACTTGAGTCCCTGAACATATCTGTTTACTTACCAACTTAAATTTTGGTGACCATATTTTTAGCCAGGATGAAAAGCCGCCCATAATACAAAAGTTGCCTGAATATAAACCAAACCACGATTCTTGCATAACCTTTCAGAGCTATCAATGGCAATTTACTCGGAAGCAGGCAAAATGAATTTGGATTTCACAGGTTTGTGGCAGCTGGAATGCATCGTTGGCATTCCTCATTTGCTCCGTACCATGTCAGCTGATCGAAATGAGGGTGGGGCCGTCGATCGTCAGGCGTCTGATCGAAACAGGACACAAAATTGATCTCAACTCATCGTTCCCAATCTTAGCTCGAAGTAATCGGCCACAGGAACTAAAGTTCCTTGGGACCATGTGATTAATCGTTTCAAGTCTGTCCTCTGCTCCGAGAAAGAATGAAGGATCGTTCAGAAGCCTCATTGGTTTTTTTCGAGTGGTCTTTTTGTTTTAAGGTTATATAAATGTTGTAAGCTGCACTGCTGGCGGAAGAAAGTGTACGAAACCTTATCGAAATACACTCTTCTGCAAACTAATTTGGTTTTGCGGGAGACTCACCTGGAACCCAGCTAAATCTCTCGTTTGTGATGTGTATTTCGCTAATATCGTGCAATTTGGGTTCAAGTAGAACATAAGGTTGACGGAAACTCAGGGACTGCGCCTACCTGATGAGCTCCAAGAAGAGCGAAACCGGTCGTGGACTGTCGAAGAATTTTCAGCAACCTTAGGAGTAGTGTACTACGTCTATGTACGAAAACTTGTTTTTTCCTACTGCCGTGTTCAAATTTTATTGTATCCTGCAGGAAAAACCTTCAAGCCAAAGACCCTAAATTCTTCAAAGCGTAATGTCCGCTTCACAATGATCAGTTATAAACTGTGGAGACTAGAGGTGTATAAGTGGTAACCCACTTCTAAGGTCTACGTGCATAATTGTAACATCAGAACAAAAGTGAGATGTGCCACTCCGGTAAAGCTTTTGGTCAAAAGTCGCTCATACCTGGAAGTTGATTCCAAAAGTTTACGATTTTTATTTATCCTCAATGAATTGTCGGAAAGACACACTACACAAAATTGGCAGAGGAAACTGGGAACTCTAACAGAAAATTGTTTTCATCTCAAACTTTTGTTTTGAGATGTCATCTAGGCTTCTGCAACATTACCTGAACTTGAACAAGACTCATTCGTCACACTGATCGACGATGCCTTCTGTGCCTTGATCTGTCCGGGTCCCATTTGTCTGTACGGCCGAACTCATCTTTCGCAAAGACCTTGTTACTGAGAAAAGGTCGGATCCACATTTTATTGTATGGTTACCAAAAATGTCAAAAGCTCTTAGGTGTGAATCTACAGTGCGATATGTGTAATGGGAATTTTTGTTCACATGACAAACATACGAGAAACAACGGATAACTAAGGGTAATTCTGGCTCTGTTTGCAATAATAAATTGATCTGCAACTGTCAAACCACAAACCGTGCTTTTGTGGCAGATTTTGCAGTCACTGATTCCGGTACCCACTGGTGGATGAATGAAAATTGTTCACACAAAGAAAACACGCAATGATGAGTCCAAATACCAAAGAACTGTTTCCGAATAGGGATATTCTACCCTAAATGTTTCACTTCGTTCCCATCCTGTGAACTCAACCTTCTCATTGAGAGATAAATTACAGACCATCCAAAATTGATTGTAAAATTTCAGGCTGTTTTACCGCACTAAGCCCAAGCGGGGAGCATTTTTCTTCAGAAATCAGGAGATATGCACAGAGTTAGACGTGATAACTGATTTCTTTTTAGCTAGGAGTGAGTCAGGCTTGATTTCGCATTCCTTGATTTGGGTAATGGGATTAACGTACGAACTTTCAGTTCACAGGAACGGTTCTGTGGTTGGGACGTACTGCAACGATTCAAGAGATATATCTTGATACATGGGCCAAATAACCGTCGGACCCTAGAAACGCTCAGCATTTCTCCACACTACTGATATGTCGAACCAGCCGATGAAATTTGAATTTGCTGGAGCCGTCGGCTAATGGAAACATGGGAAACTAATTATTCCTGTCTCCGAAAAGTAAAATTTAGACCGTTCGGCATTCACTTTCACATTAACCAATGTACAGCTGTTAAATGTACAAATGGGAGATTTGAAACATAATGACGACACCGAACTTTTAATATGTTGGTTCCTGAAGGAAAGTATTTTGTTCATATACGTCCCAGCATACCGTTGTATATCACCCAAGAGTTCGGCACCAACTTTATCACCGGTAATATTTGTATACTGCATTATAGAAACAACCTACTCTAGAATTTCTTCCGTATTGGCTAATGACTAGAAGCACACGTCACTCTGGTCTCTTCTGAGTCCATCTCAAAATGCAACTGGCATGAAATCGAAGTCTTGGAACTAAATGTGAAACATAGTATTCATAAAGAATCATGATCCTCGTTCCAGAATAGTTTCATAAACAATCGATAGGTTTATAGCTAGGCACTGTTTCAATTTTACAGAAAAGCTTAGTCAGGCTAAGTAAGTAGTTTACCGATTTGGCCGAGTTTTAAGGCATGACCTCTTCCGATTGACACACTAGATCGATGTTGAATGTCAGTTAAAAGGTGTTGTCGATTAGTGTGGGTGCCTAAATATTACAGTTGAGGGGCTGAAGGAATTCCAAATAATTTCGATCGGCTTTGGGTCATCGATCTTCCGGTTCAAGGCGCTT
>SJOL01006427.1:305975-344218 GCA_004794785.1 Opisthorchis felineus | reverse complement strand
CACCTAGATTCAGATGTTATTTAGCTATAAAATGACGTGGGTGTATCCTTTTGTCATAATTAAAACGCCGAATGAGATACACTGTCAGCGAATTTCGTCCAATGCTACAATATCAAAAACAATCGTGGTCATTGGGCGTATTTTTGTTTGGTCATGCTGCGGCTTGCGCCAGTTGCTCCACATGCATACGGTTTAGTGAGTGGTTCCTGTCTTTTTCTATAAACACACCTCGATTAGTCTGATAATCTAATCGTGGAAAAATACCAAGGTACTGGAAATTTAGACTAGTTCAACTCTAAACCGTGGGGTTGGAGTCCACCAGCTTCCACGACCATGAAAACCAAGTTTTACTACTGTTGGTTTACAAGCGACTAGAGGAAGCATGACAACTGACCAATACGCCAAACTGCGTACAGCAAAGATTTTTTCATTAGAATTATGCCGTGAATGGGTTTTTTTTTTAACTGGTGGGCTGACCAGTCACAGCTCAAAGGAATACTAGACAGCCAATTTTAGAGAACAAAAGACAGAGTTCGAGACCATCGAAAGGATCGACCGCCTCTGATTAATGTAATTTTATTTCGTGCAAAATAAAACTGCGGTCTTCCAACGTTCCTGCTCATTGCGGGAGAAGCATATTTCCAACGAGTCGGAAAAAAAACTAACCACAAGCATGAAAGGATTCGTCTGAAATTTAAAATCAGGATGTCTACCGGGAACATCGTGCCATATGATGCATTTTCTCCGTTCACTAACGCTTCTCTTGAGGAGACTATTGGTATAGAATTCGCACATGCCACTGAATTGAATAGCCCCACTCATCGTCCCCGATCGTTGATTGTTATGCACCAACGCAGTGCAGCTCCATTTTAATGATCCGGATCAACAATCCGGTGGCTTTGCGATGGGGAGCGCGCTTGGACCAGTCTTAGCTGATGTACTTATGGGACATCTGGAGAGCACAAAATCACGTTGGTCTATACAGAGTGCGCACATCTAGGTTCGCTATGTTGATGATTTGTTGGTTGCATTGAACGACAATATACACGCCCAATATATGCTGGAATGTTTGATACAGCACCATACAAATATTGAGTCTACGGTTGAAATTGAGCAGAGTCCTTCTAATTCTCAAATGTCCACCGGATCGTGGCATTAGAATGCACAGGTATATGACCACCCGTTTTTTTAGCGACGCCCAACTACGAATCGAACGGATGCCGACTGAAAAGTGAGAGCACTAACGAGCCCAGAGGAAATTAAAGTATAAACACAGAAAACCGGAAAATGAGTGTAACAAAATTACAGGGCCACCTCAGGGTGCTATCTCATAATTATTCCAACCCTCTGGTCTCAAAACCTTCATAGACCGGCTTGTGGTACTACTGGTGTGTGAGTTACACTTTGACGCTTCTCCATCACTGTTTTAGGACAGCTACAAACTCAGTTTTGGAGCAAGTGAAGTTGACAACTTTCTACAATCGGTGCGGTGACATGTTCTGTAGATACATCCTAGACACAAGAATGAACGGTAGTGCCGGTACCCACTACTAGTAGATGCGAGAATGGAGTGCATAACGCAATGCAACCGTTTACATCAGTCTCCTGTTCCGTGGTGCAAAGAAAGCTTGAGAGGCCGACGACTCGAAATCTGGGTTGGTGGATTCCTATCAGGGCTTTGTAAAAAAAACCAGTGGATTGATATCTAGGCAGCGTTTCGCCTTTGACACAAAATCTTCACCAGGCCAAGGGAATGGGTTAATAGGGGAACCAGTCAGCGACATACGTTTCGAGTAACATACTAGGTCAGTGTGGGTTAATGTGGGCACCTAAGAGGAATGGTCAGTTGAAACGTACTG
Source organism: Opisthorchis felineus (assembly GCA_004794785.1). NCBI lineage: Eukaryota > Metazoa > Platyhelminthes > Trematoda > Opisthorchiida > Opisthorchiidae > Opisthorchis > Opisthorchis felineus. The sequence goes on along the minus strand of SJOL01006427.1, from coordinate 342,359 downwards.
AAACGGAAGACCAAGGATTCAAACCCGATCAAATTGATTTTAAATCTTACTGGCCTACCGGGTGTGATACTTGGGCATTCGCACTAACCGACATGATCTTTTAATGACATTCATTACTAATCTGGTGTGCTAGTCCAAGGGAATCTTGTTGGTTGGCCCCGTGTCTGCCTTGAAATGTCGACAACCTTATAACTTATTTGGCCAGATGAAGATTTTCAAAAGTGAAACTTTGCCCAGCTATAGATCTGTTTATTGTTCACCAAACTCTTCTGAAACGGTGACCTCCAACAGTATCACAGTATGTTGGTGGCTATTTTAAAACAGCAACATAGACCCAGTCAGACCGTATTGCTGAAACTCACCAGTAGTGTAAAACATGACTTGAGGTTCTGAGACGAAATGGTTGGAGTATACCATTTAAAAAGCCCTCTATGTGATACTGAAGTACTCTTCTTGGACCGCCACTAGTTTTAAGGTTGCTGAAAACTGCTCAACAGCCCTCTAACGGTTTCCGCCACCACGCACGACGGCTGTCCAAACACAGAAGCGGCTAGGCTAACACTACAATTCAGACCTTCCTGCCATCCCAAGCCTTATAACATTGTGTAAGTGCTCATATCTTAGTCGACATTAAAACAACTGAACCTGTAAAACCGTGATGGTTTCCGGTACGAATGATTTCGGAAAAAATGCAATAAAGTTGTACAAGAAAACATATCTACATTCGCAGTCCATAAAATAACTGTGGGAATTACGGCTTCCGCTAAATTCCACCAACGTGATGCCGTTAAGACTCCGTCGGTTCCTCAGCCTTGGGAATTCTAGTGCGTGAATAGTTCGGGAAGTTTAAACCGATTTGACTGGAAACAAGACATAAAGGACGATTCCCTTGTTCTCCAGACAAGAATCGCTTGACCTCTTCGACATAGTATGCCACTTGCCCCGTATATCAAGAAATGCTGTGCTGGTCATTGCCGTCTCTCTGGATGGGGATCTCGAGACGAGCTACATCAATGGTTAGAGAGAAGCATGCCACCGTGCGTCGTACTTTCGCTTGAAACCAGTTGCTCCTTCACTCAAGCACTGCAGAGGGTGACAGTTCCCGAAATAGCTGTCGCACTGTCTGTTGGATCACTTTCGGATTTACAAGCCAACTGTTACGTTGAATGGATGATATCACACTTTTCCTACACCTTCAATGAAACCAGCAGTCTGAAAATTATCCTGGCCACTTGCACCAACCAGGCGGTTACAGTACAAGCCAAATGTAAACAAGACACATTGAGTAATTTTTCTCTTATGTTTATTGGAGCGAAGTGAATTTTTCCGTAAAGTGAGCCCTTTAAGGCGATTACAATGGGCAGAAAGTCCACGGATGTTCACTGGGAAACTGGCTCTTCCATCAGGGTTAATGACATAATAACAGTGAGGTTAAGCTAATGCGAAAGAAATGCCGTTGTAGAAATACAACTGGGGCAACTGTTGGTAAGTCCATCCAAGAATCTTTATCGAGTATGACTAAATAGCTGTCAAGATCATTGTTCTCACTTGTGATTATGAGAATTGGCGAGCAAGTAGGATGCTTATCAGAAAACAGATGTAACCGTTACATATGAGGCCATGAATGGTCTTTGGCTGGTATAATAAACCCGTTTTCTCAGCGTTCGAGACACATGTGAGTATGAAAATTTGCCAACTGGGCGCCTCTGTCACGCTTGAAAATCAAGATGACCCTGGTTTTGAATAATACAGTAAAAGTTGGTGCCTTAATCAACTGAAATAACTTAAAAAGGGTCACGACTAAGCCGTGCGCGCAATCGCTGATTCTGTATCTCCGAAGCCTTTCAACACAAAGAAATTCCCGAATATCAATCAGCTACTAGCCGGATATTAATGATTGACTTCTACTGCCTACGGATTAACAGCCTTTCCGAAAAAGAAATAGACCACTACTAAAAAGCAGAAGAAAGTGGCTCACACAAGATGCACGTGAAAGTCTTCCGTTTGAAATGCAGTGGGTGTCTAGGTAGATTGGGCAACAAGGAAACACGATGTGGTGGGTGACGGAAGAAAAATCAAAACGAATGAAGTCGAGGGACCTAACATCCTGAAAGTGGAACACACAACCTCAAAAAGCAAAGGTGTTATACAGATTTTCTGGGTTCCCAGTGGAACAATCGACGAGAGATGTGATTTACATATCACTCTGAACAGCCGATCGAAGAAGATGGCGGCTGTGTGTGAATGGGATAGGAATAACACATTGAAAGCGGGAGGTATCTATTCAGGGTGACGCGTCGTAGATGCGACCTAAACATAGGAAACGGCTACGAAAAATCAGTCCCGTTTTTTATCCGAAGGTTGTCTGGGTACGGTGTCTCGTACACTGCCTTGTCCATTCAGTGTTGTGGTTGCAGTTCCGGTGGAAGGAGTAGATCCAGGTGAGCCTGCTGACGGTGTGCCAAACGGTCCAGTGGACACTGGAAACGAAGGGCTAGAGGGCACATTGGAGGACGTTGAGGTGGCAGCAGCAGTTTTGGCAGCCCGGCTACGTTCGACGGCATTGCGCAAAGCATCCACAGTGCCACCGAAAAGTACCGTGCACAACACATTTTCGAAAGGCGAGAATGGATCTTTCAGGCCCAAAAGTATCATGGTAACTCTAAATTGTGGAAAGGGCGATCGCAGGTAAGATTCGAGAAAAGTTGGATAATATTGAACACTAGAATTGCGAGAAAAACATGGACGTTACTGCGGTTTCCACATTCATTAGCAAGAACTCACCATTGTGACAATGCCAAGTGCCATGTGTCGTTCGAATAGGTAAATCAAGCTCCCCCTAGTGAGAGAGAAATGACTCAGCTGGGTAGCACCAAATCAAGTGAATTGGGCCATTTAGTAATAATACGCCCATTTTCATCGCATTGTGGACAATATACCTAAGCTTTCCTCAATTCCGTCAAAAAGCGAATCGGAGTTGATGCAGTGAGTACATCTCAGGATACACAGAACCTTATCCATATTCATTATTTTGGTCGATTTGTACATTTCACCATATGCAGATGTACGCATATCATATTGTCTATGCCATAATAGGTTAGACGTACTTCACACATGAGAAATTAGCAAACACGGTTATCGTGTTTTTGACAGAACGTTGGTCAACATTAGACGCAGCATGATGTTCTCGACCAGTGACCGCCTTTGGGTTTGCAAACGAGCCGTTACTTTATATCACACCCATGAATGGCTACTGTAAGAATCAAATCGTAGCGCTTTTTGTCCTCATCACCATCTTCGGACCATCTCTTCAAAATAATAAAGCAGTCTTCGCACTAAAAATCCAGCTGAAAAATGAGTGTTGTATTTCTCCTGCATGTTCACAAAATCTATACAACACACACTTTCCACGAAACTTCCCGGAAAAAGTTTTTTTCACATGGTAACAGCTATGAATCATAGTGGAGAGCAAAGGATTTGTGTTGATTATCTTTGCTTGATTTGCGCTCTTATTAGGAGCAACGTGCTGTCGTGCACATCCGAGTATACAAAAACATATACTAAGTGAAATAGGTGCGACTGAACCAAACGATACAGTGGAGGACGTAAAGTGGCGGATCGGTATTCATTTGTAAGCCGAACATGCCTTCCTATGCAACAGTGTGACAAGACACCAATATGATTTGACAACTGACGTCTGGCTAGCACTGTTGTGTGGGCCTTAGGCACCCAAAAAACAGCATCAGTGGTTTGATCCACTGAGGTTAACTACTCAAAGAAGTTCCGTGTGCGAAGTTTAGGGTTACTAGCTACAATCGTTTGCGTATTGCCAACCGATGAAAGTACGCCTGAGTTTTTGGCAGCATTAGGGTATATTTTCTCAAATCGACGCCGACAGGCTGTGTGTTACATACACAGGAGTCTGTCAGTAAGTTGTTGAAAGAAACCAAAGGCAAAATTCATAACACTGCCTGTGGAGACACATTCAAAAATGGAGTGCAACCGAGGCGGCATGGTCGTCTTAGTGCCCGGTGAAACTGAGATAAAAAAATGGAATATAATAAAAGTAATATACCGTTCAGCTGTGATACCTCATCGGTGCATACCTGCCACGCACACCAAAGGCTGATGTACTGCCAGGTTGCCTCTGCCCAGACAGGAGCATTCGAAAAGCCTGGGTTGAGTTCGAACACCTAGCTTTCTGGCAATCAGCTTCGTGCTCTAAACGGTGAGCTATCTCAGGCTCAAAAATCACTTTGCAGATCGTAGCCAGCTTGGTAAAAACAACACTTTAGGTACACATTCACCAAGTCATTGGAGCAGAATTTGGAGCTTGTTAACAATCGAGGAGTAGGATTGAGGTTGTATGTCTCATGAGTTGATTGCCCAGGTTGGCCAGCTTTGTTCAATCGGCCGCGTTAACTTAGATACTGTTCACTATTGCACGCTGGGAACACAGATATATACACGGGATGAACTGCCTGAAATAATATCCAGCAAACAATTGAACACTTAAACTTTTACGTTGACTTGGACGACATATTGGGTCATATGCTAACTTTCTCACGTTAGGTAGTTTTCGCAAAAAATCCTATCGTATACAGAGTACGGACTCTATGAGCAAACCTTACCAATAGAAGAACTTATCAGCTGATCATTACAGCTGTAAAATAGTAAAAATGCGTAGTTCAGTCGTTAACGCGTGAACTTACTGACCGGAAGGTCTGCGGTTCGAACCCAACGCCGGCACCTCGACTGCCGGCTTGGACAACCTGGCAGCACCTTAGCCCTCGTGCTTCCATCGGGTGGCATCGCAGCTAGTACCGAAAGGGTTACAGCTGAACAGGTTTTTTATCACGCAGTTCAGGCACGTTATAAGGATTTTCGAATGCCACAGTACAATAACATACCATGTCATACTAGAATACCGGGACAAACAGCAGGAAAGACAAGGATGAGCTTATGAAAGTACGGTGTGACCAATAAGACTTGATTTTTATATTTAATCATCAGACTCTCACAACACTATAAATACCAAGTTAGTTGCTAAGCTTTGCAGGGGGTCCAATGCCTGAGGAATTCCAGTGTTTTAAAGTTTCGAATGTCTGTGACAACCACTAGGAGAAAATCATTCAGCTGTGACGTTTATCTGCCATGCCATCCGAGGGAATGAATCATCGGAAAACGGACATTGGGTGGAGGTCAATTAGGTGTTTGTGTCACGTGATTCAGTCGGTTTGTGGAAAAAGCGTGAGGCTGACTGGTGGTAAAAACCGTTTCTGTGACTAAGATTACGGAACCAAATTCAGATCGTCTGGGCATGTGTAACTAACTGGACTTCGACCAACCATGATTAGCAGGGATGAACATAGCAAATAAGTCAAAACGCACCTTGGGAAATTTCTCTGTGATGGTGTAGCATCTATTGTTTATCTAGGGAAACGCCGTCCTAATCCCCTGACATCGTGTTTTGCCTTAATGTGGGTTTGTAATTATTATCTGCTTTCGCATACTTGATTAACCACAATCTGACTTAGGTGTCCCAGCGTGTTCATCGTTCTACTGAATGTACCATGCACTGCTCGTTACCCGCTCACCTCGACTACATTGTTCGCCTCTGTGCTGCCGGAATGACCGCTGATCAACAGGTCAAGCGACCGATCGGGGCTCTTTTGTGACCAATTTAACGGCCTAGCCACAGTTGCAGTCAAATGCGTCCCATGTCCACTGCACTGGAGCCTGACGGATCAGCAGACCTCTTGAAGATGACGCCCGCTTAGTGGTGTTGAAATCGAAATCCCAGCCGATTATATAGCTGGACATTTTTACCGACTAGTACAGGAACTTCGATTAATCAGCAAAAAGCTGGGTGGCCAATGACCCTGAAGGTGACTATAATTCACCTAAAATAGACAGTAAGTGGAGGTAGAACTAAAACGACCCGAAAAATGGATAGTTTCGTAAAGAAATCAGACGGTTGATAGGGAAACAAAAGTAATTAAGAGGTTATTGCCCCTTTTCATACGGTGAACGTTCAGTACGTAGCTACTTTATCGATCATGACTTCCTCCTAAATATTTCTTCAACCGCATTCGTCCTCGTTTAGTTCATGAGATGGGTCAAATACTTGGTTGAACCTGTCTTGCAACAAATCAATGAATACCATCAGTCTGCTGGACAACTTCACCAGCCATGACGTCAACGGTTGATGATGGACTTTGGATTCAATAACCCTTGCAATTTTGCATATTCCAACGGCGTCACTCAGTTTAATTACGCCAGGTTAGTTCATCATCGTCACCATAGATAGCACGACATCAGTATTCAACACTAATGCTTCGCTGCCGTACAATCATGATTTATTTGAAAGCCTTATTGTGAAGAAAAGAATAAGGGTGGACAGAGAAGGGACTTAGTGTTAGCTTACTACAATCATTCCGAGGTGCCTCTGAATGCCCCCACTCATTCAGGCAATCTGGATAGAAACCGAAAACAAGAACGCCACTGATATCGATTAGCAGCCATATCTTGCAGCGTCGCCAACCAGGCGCAGTGGAAATCTCGCGGTCCCCATCCTGGAACGCGCGTAGCACCGATAGCACCCAAATGTTTCGTAATCTCCTTCATACCCCTCTGCCAGCTCAAAGGTTGGCCACCTCTCTGTTTCCGCCACTCTGTTTGGGCACGGAAAACAGCACTCTCTTCGGCAAACGATGGTTCGACACACGCAATATCTGGCCAACCCAACACAGCTACTGATGCTGGACACATTCTTCAATGGAAGTACCCGTTGCGCAACCGAAAATTCGCTTTCTAATTGCCTCGTTGTGGATTCGCCGACACCAGCCCACACGAGATGTGGTCCTGAGAAAACGACCGTCGAACATCTGAAGACGTCTCAGTTCCGCTGCACGAAAATCATCATCATCATCATCATTATTATCAGCTGTAAGAACCGCGTACTTGTCGTACAGTGGTTGTAGCTACCACAGTTTCGTTCACCGATGATTTGGGGAGTGTAGGTAGTTGCGCACTGAAGGCGGGAGCTGAAAAATTGGTGCGTAAATACAGGTCTGTCAGTGGACTTGTGAGTGGGGGGATTGGGAAGGGAGCTATGCATTGAACGTAATAGCCTGGATGCACGAGCCATTGACGACGCGACTGGTCCATGTCTGACAATGTCTCTAACCATTGATGTGACCCGTCTCAGGGTCCCCATCCAGGAAGACGGCAGTGGCAAGCGCAGCTGAGTTTGCTGGTAATGGCTCTTATACTTCACTGCAGTCATTGTTTGACCTCCCATGGCTCGCTTCCACCCTTCACGTGGTTGTGCGAAAAGAACCCTACGAGGAAGTCGATCGACTGGCATACGGAGCACGTGGCCAAGCCAGCGCAACCTATAGAATGTGATCAGTTTATCTATCGTGGGTGAGTTATTTCTTTCGAATACCATTCGACGTGCTTCAGCATTGCTGATCCGGTGTTCTCACCAGACTCGGGCAATGCTCCGAAGACATCGATGGTCAACCACTGAAAGTATTTTGACGTCCTCGGCGCGCAGCGGCCAGGTTTCTCATTCATATAGTTACATGGAACGCACAGCAGCATTGTAAACGCGACCGTTGACGGTTAAGCTGATGTCACGCCTACGCCACAGGTGACGCAGGTTCACAAAGGCTGCTCTGGCCTTCCTAATCCGAATGGAAATATCATCTTTCGCGAGACCACCGGGACTGGTACGGCTGTTAAGGTAGACAAACTTGTCTACTACCTCAATCGGCTCACCCGCAAGCATGAGGTTAGGTTCCGAGCCCATCCAGTCTTGCAGTAGCACTTTACATTTTGCCGGTGTGAGGCACATGTCAAACCGTGAGGCGGAATTATTTAGATTATTTGATATTGTTTGCATTGCCACGGGGTCAGCCCGTACTGTAGCCTGATACACATGTCCCTTGAGATTCAGAGATACTGCTTTGACGCCGTAAGTGTATCGAATTAGTAAACGCGACCTGGACCTTGATTCGTGCATTGACCTCATCTATCCCACTTATACAACATCCGAGATACGTAAGACGCTCCACAACTTCGAGTGCCTCTACCCGGATTGTAGATAGCGCGTTTAGTGACTGCATGTCCACGAGCTTGACTTTACACTTTGTGCGTGCAAAGTGCATCAGTTCATTCAAAAACACCAGCGCCTTCTCCTCTTCGAAGATGAGAACTATATACTCTGCATATTCTAGATCGACAAGGTTTTCATCAGAGGCTATTTGGACACCGGGGTTTTGGAGACCTCTAGCGTTCGTCTCATCGTTTCAGCGACCACGAAATTAAACAGAATGGAGAGAGTGTGCATCCCTGGCGGACACCACTTTGTGTACGGAAGCTTTTCGAGATCACTGTATACTCTCACACGCCAAAATGTCGGAATACAAAGAACTTAATGTTCACAAACTTCCGGGGCATATCTTGATGAGTGAGTGTGTCAAGGAAAGCCTTGGAAATCCAGGAATACTAAAATTGTGGGTCGTTTGTACGTATGACGTTGTTCTAGCACCTGATAGATTGTGAAGATTTCGTCAACGCAACCCCTACCAGGCCGGAATCCTGCTTACTGCTTTTGAGTCAGTGTTTCACGAGCCACCATAAGGCGGCGAAGCACAAGGGAAGTTAGCAGTCTCCTTACGACCGGGGTCAAGCTGATCCCCACACTCAATACGGGCCCCTTTTTTGAAAATGGGCACTATCACCGACTCTCCCCAGTTGTCTGGGATGGTCTCCTTTTCCCAAATGCAGGCAAACAGATCAGACAAGCGTTGACTGAGGACTTCACCCCCATCTCTGAACAATGCGAATGGGAAGTAATCCGAACCAGAAGCTCGGTGGCGCTTGAGAGAAAATGTGCAGTCACAAACCTCCGAGGCCGTAGGGGTTTCCACGTTCACCGTCCAGGGTTCTACCTCAACTGTGGGCTTCAGATGAGTGGCAGCTGGTGGCCACGATAACTGTTGTCCGAAGTATTGCCCAAGGGTCGAGGCGTTCTTTACACGAGATGGTCAACCCATTTCGATACTTGATGGTTTCGCTCACAGATGGTTTCCGGGGACCGGTCTCAGGGATCAACTAAGGTAATCTTCAAGCCTCTTTCATTTCCTTGGCTTTCCGTGTCCACCGGACTTCATGGTCGGTTCGCACGCTGACTTTCATTTAATGTCTGATAATTCGTCGAGCAAGTTAAGTTCGGGACCAGCTGGGATATTTCTCCAAGATTTAAGCAGTGCCACTGTTCGGTCTGCTATCCAGTGCTTGAGTGGGCCTGAGAGCGCGGCGCCACAGGCAAAACTCTCAGCACTGTGCAAAGAGGTGGCAATCTTGTCCTAGTATGAATTCACATCTGATGGTGGAGCATTTGGATTCTGGTAAGTTCGTCTAAGTTCGTCCAGGTCTGCCAATCTCTCAGCTGCTAAACGATTTGTCCGCACCTTATGCGGTCCTGGAAAACGAAGGGAGAAGCGACTCCAGACTAGCGCGTGGTCGGAATCCACAAATGTGTTCCAAAACGACTGGCAGTGACTCATTGATCCACGTCATCGGTAACTGATGGCACTGTGATCGATTTGAGTTCGTAGCCGGCACACCATTGGAGAACACCATGTGGTCTGACGACTTCGGCTATTTCGGAAGTTAGTACTGCATAAAAGCAGTCTGCGGTCAGCACATAGCTGAAGCAGTCGTTCATCATTGTTCGTACGTGCCGAGTCCAATGCATGTCGATCTCCTAATTGAGTCTCGGATGCGCTCAGCCTGTCCACTTGTGCATTCATATCTCCGGCAGCCACAACGATGTCTGAGCTTTCAGCTCGCCGCAACACGCCGAAACGATTAACGCGGGGATCATTATTCAGAGAAGTCACTCGTACGAAGTCATAATGCAATCTGCTAGTGGTTGAAGTTTGACAGTCATATTTAGTGGTAGATATTTAATCGACACCACACTAAACTACGTCAGCGGCTGGTCCAACCAGATCGTCTGGGGCCAATCAACCTGTTCCAACAAGCGAATCGAGATGGATCACTAAACTGTAAGATAGTGAGTCGATCATATCAACTAGTAACCGAAAAATAGCGCATCTTTGTTAAAAAGCTCCAATCAACCTCACAGTAGCAGTAAAGTGAGGACTACGGCTAACGTGTATGCGCTTTCTCCCTTGCATAGCGTGATACCTACTCTGGAATGTCCCCTCCCTCGTTTACGGCAGTGATTGGATGACGATGCACATGCTTGGGAAGAATCAGAGTGCAACCAAAGCATTGCTTATGGACACCTGACTTTAACTATGCTGACCACACTGGGGATGGTTAGAGTAGCATCAGGCCTGCACACAACCGCATCAACCAGAAGGCCACAATTATAGGTCTGGAGACTAAAATGGACGATGTGAGGCGTTCAAAACCTGTGCAATAGACACAAGAACATGACTAACGCTGGCGTACTCTGCCATTTAGACTGTTGAAGCCATTAAATTACCTGACTCCGTTGGTGCACCCAAAGGAGATAGAGGCCTAACCGGTTCAAAAACTCACCACAAATCGATGATATAGGTTACTACAGTGAAGATTAACCACTTGATCGCAGCGTGACGGGATTAAGGTGTAGCAACCTAGTAGATGGGTGCGTATGACTGTACAGGGGGGGGAGTGAAATGGAGCATTCCAGCAGATATAATTAAATATGCGGCCCCATGAGGTTGAGACAGTAAGTTAGTGCTGGAAGCGCGTATCAATCCAGAACCGATTGCATTCTCCAGTACTGATCAGCTGACTGGATAGAACGAAAAACATCTACAAAGTGCATCGTTAACAATAATAATAATAATAATAATAATAATAATAATAATAATAATAATAACCGTTCAGCTCTGACACAGTCCATGACCGCCGTGCAAATCGGAGGCACGACAACTAAAACAATCAAAAATCCAGGATTGGCTTGAACCACGGATCTTCCAATCGGCAGCTTCACGTATTAACCACTGAACTGGCTCGGGCTCACAGCGCATACCTCAGATCAAACATCAGAACCAAGTATCGTTAACCGATACTGAATGACTGTCAAACAGGGCAATCGTGGAAAAATAGGACGGTGACAAGTCAGTGACAACCGATCAAGCTGAATGATTGAACCCATTAGGTAGAGTTCTTATTCCGCAATTAAGGGAAACATGCCTCTGAAATGGTGGGGGAGGCCGGGTTAGCGTATCTGTGCATGGTTGGGGGATACTCAAAGAAATTGTTGCGACACAAACCATGGGTTCTTACCTGAGGTAAACAAATACCGCCGCGACTGCAAGAAACAGTTGGTTCTCCGACAGAGGTATCACATCCCAATGACGCACGTAATAGGCAACTGATGCAAGCAACGAGATCTTCGTAGTACTAAATACGGACAGAAAAAAGAAACTTTTGAAGCATAAAAATATAACGCAGTCAACATGCACATGCAAGCATCTGGTCACATCAGAGCACTCATGTATCACTGGCATGCTATAGTATGATACCACAGACAGGCTCTAAACACCTTACAATGTTGGATGAAGAAACTCCGTCGCGGCAGGTAGCCAAACACCACGTACGAGACGCTGAAAAAGTTTCATCTCAAGATAGCCAGCACCTGAGAGGGAAACATGGACAAATATTAAATGGTGCGAAGGGTATATTTCTCTCAGTTGTGAAAATTGCTTGCCAACTGTTTAGACCGCTCTTTCATTCAGTTACTCTAAAAAAACATAAGCGAGGGTATGAACGACCAACCCTAGAACCTGCTTGTATATTAGTGCAGGTCAGGTGAGTGCGCAGTTTCGACCCCACAAAGAATAAACATGGCGAGGTGAGCGATGCTTCAAAATTTTCCCACTGAGACCATGAGGGAACATCTCGAACGGAAAACCTTGTGAAGTAAACACTGAATTTCGGGAGTGCTGACGCGACATAAACAACTGGCTCAAAGTTCACAAAACCTCGTTCCATGACGGAACATATCGCACCTGTTAAGATTGGTAAGATATAGAGGATATTGGTCGTCTATGTATAGCCCTTGAGTACACGTAGGATAGACACCCATTTCCACATCACAGCTGGGATAAAACCATATTTGGGTTCACTGTAACTCACTCCATACGGTTAATTCAAGGGTAAATGCTGTTTTATGCATTATTCCGGTGTTTGTGCACTCAATAACAGCAAAAAACGTGGATCAAGACTATTGAGATATACCACTCTAGGGGGGGGGAGGTGGCTCAGTGGTTAGAGCGTGAATTTACTGACTAGAATGTCAAGGGTTCGAACCCGACCTCTGCATTTCGACTTCTCATGTCTAGGCGTAGGCAACCTGGCAGTATTCCAGCCACAATGCTTCCTTCGGGTGGCATGGCAGCTAGGCACCGGAAGGGTGTTACAGCTGAACGATTATTTATTTATCTTACTCTAGGGCGTACGTCCTGATTACGGTTTACTAAATGGAGACCAAAACGTGTGGAGACTTCGTTTCGAATGGCCGCTCCTGAGCCGAAGTTGGTAAGAACTGCCGAGCTACTATCTGTGATCCAATATGGAGTTATCTGATTATGCAGTTGCTCCATCGGTTGAATGATTTGGTGACGCAAACAGCTTATGATTGTGAACCCGATTTTCTTTTAAGTAATAGTAAGGCTATGGTAACTGAGTCGCAGTAACTAACCCGAGGTAAACGGCCCTGTGAGGTAGTGGGTTAAAGGAAACCTAATTTTCTAAGTTTTACTGACGATGAACAAGGCGTTCAGTTCCCTGATTTATATAAATACCATCAAAAGTGGGAAATGTGAAAGACGCACAACCAGTCTAGAATTAAAATAAGGGGTATTCATTCAACTGTATTGAACCAAAAGGGGTTCAAGGGTACGCAGTGACCCAAGACCTTGAACTGGTGTTGAAGATGAGCTGTTCGAAATTAAAGTGTGGAGAATTTTTCAAATTCCCCAAAGGTTCTGAAAGTCGTAACAACCAGCATTCACCCAAATGTCACCTTTTTTACTGCAGCCCAGAATCTTCTGGGCCTTCATACGCATAGGATACTACGAGTTAGAGTACGTCAAGCGACCAGTGAGGCTTCCTTACTTCCTTGGATTCATGTTAGTTACATTGCTGTTCTGTCACCTTCCACAAGATCCATAAGAACTCCGATGAATCGTAACGTCTATTCGTCCATCGGGAAATAACCACTCATATCCAAATAGAGTTCAAATGTCGCTCTAGTCGCCGGAGATCTAAGTACACAGTGGTGCGATTTAGTGGCCTGTTTGTTTGGACTTTAAGCCATGGTAATAATGATGGTTTTGCAGATCCGCACGGGTTTGGACGCAGTAGACATCATTATGCTACCTGGCGTCCCCATACTAACGAATATTCATGGAGCCATATTGACCAGAGTTGCGAGGCTGAGTGGTTGACTTTCGATATTCGGAGTAAGCGGGTAGAATCAGATGCCGTTCTCACCCAGCTTATCTTTTCAACGAACCTCCCGGAAAGTTTCATAAAAAAACTCCTCGTTCAGCAGTCGAGGCTCAACGTTTAAGGTGGGAAACCACTGACTGATTGGTACGTGGTTCCAACACATCCATGACTTTTCGACCGCTTCTGTCCTAGGATTGAGCAACCTTGTAGTGTTCTAGCCGTTGTGCTTCCTTTGAGTTGCACGGCAGCTATGCATCGAAAAGGTGCCGGTGCTGAACGATTATTATTTATTATTAGTGTCGTCCAGCCATTAGAAATTTCCACAATTTGAGCTTATCAAAGCAGTCTATGTGGATGTTCTCCATCTCCGTCACAAATGGGACAAGTAAAGCATCGCCATTCGTACCACAGGAAGCTCGGTATTTGGCGTTTCTGAGACATAAACTAGGCACTGGACGGTCAATTCGGCTCCTAGATGCGAAGCATTGTATCTCTAAGAGCGCTGAGCATATTTCACTTAGAAGTTTCGCCATACAGCTTAAGTATATCCTGGTGGCGTCACCATGTTCTGGAAATGTAAGGAGCTAATGTAGCTGGAAATGTTGGGAAACTACTTCACTTCATGCATAAAACGGGACCCAAACACCGGTTGTTAGTAAGGCCGTCATAGATAAAGCTGGAAAATACGGACCAGCGTGGTTACCTTTGAGATGAACGTTTACATCAACGGTTTAGTTGGCCATCAGCTTCTCTGTTCTTGTCTTTCATGCAACCTGCTCAACTGGAGCTGTAAATCACACCTCAGTATCTAAGGTATTAATATGCCGTTCTATCTTCAAACGTCGAGAACCCCCAGGGCCAGCTAAACCCTCACCAGCGCCACTAGATGATGACCAATTTTTGTATTGTACCTTGTCTTGTTGTTTGAACTAGTCCCGAACCGAGACCATTAGTCATTCTGCAGAAGCGGCTGGTCCAACCACAAGTGTATAGCTCTTAACTCAAAAATAACGCCGCCAGTGGCCTCACTAATATTGCGGTACCTCACCCCATTACGCAAGCGTCGGGCAGGATTTTAACCTGCTATGGGATGCATTGGCCACACATACACATCAGGTGAACTACTTAAGCAGCGCCACGCATACCGCGGTGGTTTGCCTTGATTTCTAGAGACCATTCGACTCCATGAATAGATTGACTGTTGAATGCTAGCAACATCAGTGTTAGTCAACATGCGCCAATTTCGTCATCAGAAACTAATGTGGCTGAGAGGGAAGGTTGGTGCCAACAAATAAGTGAAGAGCAGTCTTCAAGGTTGTGGAACTAAGCCTCTCAAATCCAAAAACACTGAACGTCTTCAACTATTTCATCATCGGCATCATCGCAATTAAAGGCAACACCAGATAGGAAAACTGGCGCATCACTGCCGTACAACCATGTCAATTTCCTTGGATAAATCCCTATAGTGGAAAAAATGGACAAGAATGGGTACCCAGGGCTCATCATCATTATCATTAGCCGTAAAAAACCGCTTACTTGTCGTACAGTGGTTATATCTGCCACAGTTTCGTTCACGGATGATTTAGGGAGGTGGGGTAGATACCTGCGCATTGGAGGAGGTATCTGATATAATTGAGGACTTGACACAGGTCTGTCAGTTGCCTTTCCAAAGGGCATATCTGGAGGGGAGCTATGCATCGAAGGCAACAGCACGAGTGCCATTCAGGGTAAGACTAGACCATGTCCGACAATGTCTACATCCCCATCCTGGAAGAAAAAAACGACCAGCACAGCTGAGTTTGTTGGGAATGGCTTTCATACTTCGCTGCCAAGTCATTGTTTGACCTCCCCTGAATCGTGTTCACTTTTAGCGTTGTTATGCGAAAACATCCTCTCGAGGAAGTCGGTCGACTATCATACGAAGCACGTGACCAAGCCGGTGCAACATAGAGTGTGATCAGTTTATCTGTCGTGGGCGAGTTATCTCATTCCCAAAAACCTTTTGACGATCCGGTGTTCCCACCAGACTCGGGCAAGTCTCCGAAGACATCTCTGGTCAAACTCTGAAAGACTTTTAACATCCTCGGCGCGCAGCGGCCAGGTTTGTGACTCGCATAACTGCATGGAGCGCACCGCAGCATTGTTATCTCAATAGATGAAGGATAAGCCGATATCACACCTACGCCAGAGGTGTTGCAGGCTCACGAAAGCGAATCTGGCCTTCCCAATCCACGAGACCACCGGGACTAATAAAGCTGCCCAGGTAGACAAATTTGTCTATCGCCTCAATTGGCTTATCAGCAAGCATGAGGTTGTCGTTGGATCCTATCCAGTCTTGCAGCAGCGCTTTAGACTTTGCAGGTGTGAAGCGCACGCCAAACCGTGAGGCAGAATTATTCAGATTTTATAATGTTGTCTGCATTACAGTGGCGTCAGATCGGAGAACAGCCGTCTTCTGTGCCTTTGATATCTCTAAGCGAATGCCCTGGGAGCATTTCGACCCCAGAAGGAACGACAGCCTTAAACCGTGGCTCTCAACCAGTGGCTGATAGCCACGTGATCCAGGTCCACGATTGATTTGTACTTGGCGGCCGGTCGAGATGACTGTGTGGTTAACGCGCGAAATTACCGACCGGAAGGTCTGCGGTTCGAACCCAACCTCTGCGTCTCGATTGCCCTGTATAGAATTGGGCAACCTGGCAGTATCCCAGCCCTCGTGCTTCCTTCGGGCGGCATGGCAGCTAGACACTGAAAGGGTGCTACAGCTGGATGATTACTGTTATTACCTGGTGGCCGCCAGGTTACGCGATGCGAACGTTTATGCTGAAAGTTCACCCCGGCCAGTAGATGATCAGCACACAACCGGAGGAGTCATTCTACGTTGTCTGTGCGATAAGCATCGACTCCGAATCGGCCCTCCAGACGTGATACCAGGGTGCTCAGACGATTGCATAGGGTATTCATACCGCTATGTCAGCGACTCCTGCTTGACGAATGAGCCCGGATATCTCTCGATACAGTATCCTTATCAGTGTCAGAACTACAGTCCATTTGGTCATGTGTCAACACTACAAACAGACATCTCTTTTAGGTCGAGTGAAACGGAGCTTGATTGGGCTGGACAACCAAACGGCACAAAGACGATTGTCCACTGGAATCCAATCCGGCGAAGCGCGTTAGGTTCTGGGGGCTGAGTGCAACTCCCACGCCATATATTCCATGAGTCATAGCTTCTAGATCACCGGACACACGGATATCATCATCATCATCATCATCATCATCATCAAAGACAGCAACATCAGTGTTGACACTGATGCTTCACTGCCGTACAACCGTAAGGTTCGTCTAATTATATTTAAAGCCCTAGAGTGAAAAGAATAGAAAAAGAGTGGGTGAGGGAGGGGACCTAGTGCTGGCCTATGTCAAGCGTTCTGATGTGCCTACACCTCCAACCGCTCAATCAGACAGTCTGGAAACAAACTGACAGCACGAACGCCACTGACATCGATTAGCCGCCATTTCTTGCAACGTTTCCAGCCATGCACAGGCGGGGTCACGGGGGCCCCATCCTGGAAGGCGTACAACACCAACAACACCCAAACTCTTCGTGATCTCTTTCACGCCCTTCTGCCAAGTCATACGTTGTCCACCTCGCGGTTTGCGCCATCCTGAAGGAGGCACGGAGAACAACACTCGTCTCGGTAGACGGTGTTTCGGCATGCGTAGCACATGACCGAGCCATCGTAGTCGGTGGTGCTGGATGTTTTCCCCGATTGAAGTACCTGCAGCACAACCAAATACCCGTTTTCTAATCACCTCGTTACTAACACGCTGACGCCATCCAAAACCAGCCACGCTTCTGAGGCATCGGTGGTCGAAAACCTGAAGACGCCTCACATCATCTGTCCGCAGAGGCCATGTCTCGCACCCATACAACAACACAGCCCTTACTGTAGCCTGATACACACGACCCTTAAGATCTAGTGAGATGCCTTTTTGACGCCACAAGTGACGCAAATTAGCAAATGTGATTCGAGCCTTTGAGATTCTTGCACTGACTTCATCAGACACACTTCCGTCAGAGCTAATACAACTACCGAGGTATGTAAAATTTTCCACAACCTCCAGTGATTCTCCTTGAATTGTAAGGGGTATGTTCAAAGACTGCACGTTCTGAAGCATGACTTTGCACTTTGAAGGTGCAAGGCGCATGCCAAAAGATGGTATGATGGTGGTCAGTTTATTCAACAGGGCTTGTGCTTCGTTTTGGTCTTCAAAGATGAGGGCAATGTCATCTGCGTACTCCAGATCGACAAGGCTCTCACCAGCAACAATTTGAACACCGGGGTTTTGAAGACCATCCAGCGTTCGCCTCATTATTTCATCAATGATGAAGTTGAATAGGAATGGAGAGAGTGGACATCCTTGTCGGACACCACTTTTTGTAGGGAAGCTTTTCGAGAGCTCACCATACACTCTCACCCGCCCAGAAGTATGTGAATATAGGGATCGGATTATGTTTACAAACTTCTGGGGCATACCCTGTTGAGCAAGTGTAGTTAGCAGCACTGACCGATCGACAGAATCGAACGCACCCTTGAAGTCAAGGAATACCAAGATTGTGGGTCGTCTGTACATATGGCGTTGCTCTAACACCTGACGGAGTGTGAAGATGTGGTCAACGCAGCCTCTACCCGGTCGAAATCCCGCTTGATTCTCACGAGTCAAGGTTTCGCGTGCCACCGTAAGACGACGAAGAATCAGTGACGCCAGAAGTCTTGTCACAACAGGAGTCAAACTAACACCTCTGTGGTTGCTACATTCACTGCGAGTACCCTTTTTGAAAATGGGCACTACTATCGATTCACCCCAGTTGTCTGGGACGGTCTCTTTCTCCCAGATAGACCCAAATAGGCTAGACAGGCACTGGCTGAGAAGTCCACCGCCATCCTTGAAAAGAGCAGGTGGAAGGTCGTCAGGACCAGCAGCACGATGACGCTTGAGTAGAGAAATACACTCGGACACTTCCGAGGCTGAAGGCGGCTCCAGATTCACGGTCCACCTTTCTGTTGAAGGCCAGGATTCTGGATTGGAGGTAGCAGGTGGCCAACTGAATTGCTGCTCGAAGTACTGTGCCCAGCGATCCAAACGTTCTGCTTTGCTGCATATCAGGGAGCCATTTTGGTCCCTGATTGTTTCGCTGACAAGAGGTTTCCGAGGACCAGTCGAACGAATCAAGTGGAACAGCTTGCGGACATTACCAGCATTCTTTGCCTCTTCCATTTCTTCGGCCTTTCGGGTCCACCAAGCTTCTCGGTCTGCACGGATACTCAGTTTCACCTGGCGTCGGATGATGCGTCGGGTGGAGTTGTGATTGCGGCCAGGAGGGATCTGTCGCCGGGTCTCCAGCAAGGACACAGTCTTATCAGAGATCCAATGTTTGGATGAGGTTGGCTGGATTGTACCGCAAACAGACTTTCCGGCTTTGAATAGCGCTTTAGATATCTTTTCCCAGTGGCCGTTTATATCCGACATCGTACCGTCCGGCAGGCGTTCGAGGAGCTGGTTCTGATAATTTCGTTTGACTTCTGGGTCCACTAGCTTCTCAATGGCTAAGCGAGATGTGTGCGTTTTGCGTACACCTGAAAAGCGCAATGAAAAGCAGCAGCGTACAAGTGCATGGTCGGAGTCCACGCTGGTGTTCCAGAAGGAGCGGCAGGCGGTGATCGACCCTCGCCACCGATAACTGACGGCGATGTGGTCTATTTGGATTCGGGGCTGGTTTGTTGGTGGGCACCACGTTGTCAAGCGATTTCCGCTGTTCCGGAAATTCGTACTGCAAAGAAACAGTCTGTGATCGGCACACATTTGGAGTAAGCGATCCCCGTTGTCCGTGCGTCTCGTGTCCAATCCAAGACGACCACCCAATCGGGCCTCAGCAGCGCTTAGTCTACCTACCTGGGCGTTCATGTCACCAGCAACCAAAACGATATCTGAGCTTTTAGCCTGCTGTAGAAGGGCACCTAGAGCGTCATAGAAACTGTCTTTGGCAGATTCAGAGCTACAGTCAGTTGGGGCGTAAGCAGACACAATAAACAAGGTGCGATGGACCTCACTTCCTCTAAATTCTCTCACAGATGTTGCCAAACGAACCGCACAGAGGCGACTATTAACGGGTATCCAATCAAGCAGAGACGCTTCCGCTCGGTCGCTCAATACAATACCCACCCCAGCATACCCAGCTGCAGTGGCCTCTGCATCACCAGAGGTGCGCAGCCGGAACTTGGAAGAGAGCGAGGGGGCAGTCAGTTCGATCACAGTACTTGCGTCCTGCATCCTTGTTTCTGACAGACAACATACATCAATGCAGAGAGAATCCAGCGTACGAGCAAGAGCCACCTGTTGACCTGCTTGTTTCAGTGTGCGAACATTAAAGGTGGCTAAGTAGACAGGCTTTCGGGGTATGAAAACAGACTTCGAAGTGTTTAGGGTTGTGACTGAACTCGGGCGTACAGAAGCTGCAGCTGAGTGTGATGCAGGGCGAGCAAAACGGTCAGTCCTAGAGCTGGGACCTGCGGAGAAAGTATTCAAATTTGGGTGGGGGAGGGTGGAAGACGGAAAATGTGAAAGTGTAAGAAGGGAGGCGTCAGCAGTAGCATGTTTTCGCTTACCCGCCCTGCTGTATGCAGCAAGTAAGGCGACCCGGCTGATGGCACCACGCGACGGCCGATGTGGCATGAGAGTATTGTTAGCTGTAAATGTCATGGTTGTACGAGGGCTGGGATACTGTCAGGGCGCCCACACCTAGACAGGAGGACGATTAGGGTCCTCAACCAAAGCCTTTGGCTCAAAAGCCTAACCGCAAGGCAGCGGTGTTGGGCTGGAAATGCAAGTACATTACCAATTTTACGGAACACGTCGCCACACATGTTCCAACCCCCAACCTGGAGGGCCAGGAGACTGTGTTCGTCAGACCTCTACCCATTGACCAACCTGGTATGAGAGACTCTGCGAGTGTCACGGGACACCACCTAGTATAGCTCACTGGGTCACTGAGGTGCGCAAACCGCCACACCACGGTAAGGTCCAGTCTCTTCGTGACGGACACACGGATAGTGAAATATGAAAGAGCTGAGTTCTTCCTTCATCACAATCACCATCGACAGCACGACATCAGTGTTCAACACTGATGTTTCGCTGCCGTACCTCGGCCTTTTGACATGGATGACCATGCTTGGGTCTTGTATGCGTGCTTTAGAGACACGGCATGTATCTATTTTAAGGGAGTATAGGGTCTCTGGAGCACTGCCTGTTTACCAATTTGACAGAGTACAGACGTTGAAACCTCTTATGTAGAGAGGATCTCGTGGAAGTAGCGAGGTGTTTCATTCATTGTTAATGGGCAGCGGGCTGCATAAAGCACATCGGTCCGATAACTGAAACTCAAATGATCCAGCAACACTTGCTTGTATAGTTGGAGGGGGGTGGGGAAGGACATCGGTGGACAAAGAAGTGTGCGGGTAAATGATACTTCCCGGTTGCGCTGGCCGAGGAAGTGAGCTTGGTTGTGGCATTCCACTTTAAGCTTTCAACTGAAAAGTCTGACGCACAAAGCAGTGGGAACATGTAGGGTTTTGTTTGGAGACTTTTACCTTATTTCTGACTCAAAAGTAAGACCCCCGAAGCAGCGGGAAATGAATCTTTCCTTGGGGACCGTGGCCGGAGCCGATGACCCAACAGTCTGACCGGCTCAGCTGCAGGGGGTTGGCCTAACCCAAGGGCGAAGGGAGTAAGATATTACTGTCTGATTTCCCATACAACTGTGCACAGCAAGTGCCTTTTGAGCAGAACCAGACTCTGCTTTTAAAAGTATTTCGGCCGTATTGAATAGTGCGCCGAATGTCACGGCCAACCGCTGGGCTATCCGAGTGTGTGGTTTTCCAGAAGGCTTATCAAATAGGCACCGTATTTCAGAACAGTCATTGTTGCAGCTTGATGCGAGGAAGCTGGGAATGTCCGGACACCTGTTCATCCGATACGCAAAAGGGGACCAGAAATACGGCTGTGAGGCCAAAAAGGATAATTTTGAAAATTCAGCACATACTAGGAACCAGCGTCTTGATCTCGGGGCTGATTACTCTGGAAAACCGTTTGGCTGGTCGTTTGCCTCTGAAACCATGTCTTTCGTCTGAGCCACCGTACAGTATGTAGTCTGTGAGTTGTCCCTCGCCCAAGTCTTGAAGCACCACCATGCCTTTCTGCCTTGAAGCGCCATTGGGCTACTGGGCCGGATAAGCTCCAGCCAGCGTTGAACAAAGACGGTGCTTTATTTTGCCTTGATCAGTCTATTTAAACTAGTATGGGAACAAGAATGCATTAAAAGAACTTGGGGCAAGTTGATCGTTGTACTTTAATTCAAAAAGGGGACCTAAAGCGAATTATCTATCCGTAGGGTTACACGCAGGGCAGAATGTAAACAACCGGTGGTGAGCTCTCTACTGTAGCTTCTTAGTCGGACTGCCAGGCTAACATATGTCTGTTGTTGTGCTGAGCTTGTATTGGATAAGGTTCGCAAAGGACATTCAGCCAACCCCACTCCAACATGATGCTCAGCTGTGTTTACCTCGACGGTACTGGAAGATGGAGGCACCTCGCTTTCGGCTGTTTTTGCTCGTGACACGTGGTTTTCCCCGATAAGTTCCCCTTCCATTTGACCCCTTACCAGGGTTTTCTTTTTCATGGCTGTATGGCAGTTAGACACCAGCTTCCACTACTGGTGTACCGCTGTTCATGATTATTACGACGAAGGCTGAGATACTGCAAGCTTTTCCAAGCCTAGACGGGAGTAATCGAAACGCCATGGCTGGATTCGAACCACGGATCTTTTGGTCAGAAGTTCCGCACCTTAATTACTGAAATATCCCAAACTACTACTCACTTCCTTGGGTGCGGGGATTACATATCTATACCTGGTCACTACAGAGGAGTGAATAAATGGAGTAGGAGAGTTGAGAGGTACCAATGAAGAAAGCGAAGTTGTCAGCAATAGCCTGTTTTCGCTTACCAGCCCTGCAGTGGAAAGTAAACAAGGCGACCCGGTTTAGGGCACCAAGCGACCGTCGATGTAACACCAAAGTGATGGTAGTTGCAAAGTTCGCGGTTGTGTGAGCTGACATATTACCAGGACTTCCAAACCTAAACAGGATGATTAGGGTCACCAAACAAAGCGTCTCCCTCGAAAGCCTGACAGCAAGGTAGTAGTAGTAGTAGTAGAGTAACACATGACGTGTAGAGTAACACGTCACAAACGTTTCGACCTCCAACCCCAAGGACAAGGATGTGTTTATCTGACCCTACTCATTGACAAAGCTGGTTGGAGTGACTAGGTGCGACGAGAATAAGTCCTAGCGTGCCTCGATGGTTTATGGAAGCGCCAAACCGTCACACCACGTGCCACCTCCTTAGGACTAGGAGCAGGGGTCGTGAATGGAGTGGAAGGAGAGGTGCGGCTCAGAAGATCTATCGGTGGGACCCTGGTACTTGCTGTACGGACCTCATTCGACGCGCGAGACTACTATTATAAACCGATTAAAAAACCGGCGAGTTCCTCGTCATTATTTTTCCGAATTCTTAACACACCTTCACACTCAAACCATCTGACACGTATATCCTGTCTGTATGTAATTCCAGCAGGCTACCAGCTAAATCATGACATTCACGGCTTATTCAAAAATCCTCCAACAGAAGCACTGAGGTTGTGCTTCTAGAGAGGAACAATACCATGTTCCACCAGCGAACTTCGGAATTTAACGCTATGGCGACACTGGAATTTGGAAACTGCTGGGAGAAAATGAAAGGGCAAGCAGCCTATCTTGGACAAATACAACTCATAAATTTGAGTCAAATCGGATATGCTCACGGTTTCTACCTCCTGAGATCGCCTGCGGATCCTGTTTATAGGACTTACATATCGTAAGACTGAGACTATCGCATTTATACTGAAAGGTAACAAGCGAAACGCATACAGCAACTGATGAAAGCGTCACGAAGTTGGGAGGTAAAACAAGCGTTCGTCTTCACGCCTTTGAGTGGAGCTGCGTAGGAATGTCAAGTAAAATTTCACTAGGCGACATTGACTAGGGCACCCGTTACTAGCCGATAGCCCCATGGGTGCACCAGTGCAGTTTTTGGCAATAAAGAGAATTTCCAGTTATTTAAGTGATTTACAGTGATAGGGCACTAGATTTGAATGAAAAGTATAATCAACTAGACAGCAGCAAGGAAAACCACCAGGTGACTAAACAAAAACAGCAATGGAAAATCACATATCTGCGGTTGAACAAGCTCACACCTACAATCCTTTAAAATGCACAGCACATGCAAGCATCGACAAATAGGTGGATGTTGGGCCAGTCCATATGGCAATATAACCACAGTTCAAAGCAAACTCTGGTCAAAAAGCAGCAGCAGACACGGACAGCGCACCCTGACAACCAAAACACGACAGCTCTCAAAGTTGCAATGTGTTAGGAAATTCAACAGCAGAAATGCCGGGAAAAAGAAACCAAGTGGTTCCGTCCGAGATACAGTGACACAAGCGATTCTGATTGATGAATATGTCCCTAAGGCTCATACACATGCTATGATCATTGAACCAAACGAAATACTCACAATGGTATAACAAACAGTGGATTTTTTGTCGGCTCCCATTTGCCAACGACAAACTGTGAGACAGGACGCATAAATATGCTACCAGAGCCTAGAGCACGCGCACAGAATAAATCTCCACAAAACAATATACCTTTGAGAAGTCCGAGTAAGACACAGGTCACGCCCGATTCGGGAAATTGGTGTAGCCCGTGGTGGACGCCTATTGCGATTTTCCTAGCTCGCTGTACCTCCTTCAGTGAGCAGATAATCAACCGAAAAGGCAGAAATTTGCAGAGGCGGTAAACCAGGTCGAACGGGAAGTAATTCATAAGATACCTGTGAAGTGAGGGTAATTTAAGACCGTCTACTCACCATACGACAGTGGCGGTAAGAACACCACGTGTGTCATCAAAACACATGAACAGAGGTGCCCCGCATATGAAGCTCGATAAGATGGCTCCGCCGAAGCACATCAACATCGTGGCTAGCCAACAAGAGAACGGGTGACGTCTGGAAAAAGCGGTTGAGCCTTCGAAATAATGACCGAACAGTTGCTTGCGCATAATTACCTGATTGCGGCGTATCTTCCTTGACTGCCATGCTCATGAGTATATAGTTACACACATCAAAGTAAGGGTACATGCGCAACTTGGCGAAAGAATTCGCGACATCCTCGATGATCACAGGATCCATCGCGACGAAACTGCGCGCCCCTAATGATAATTATTTGCTCGAGTCATTAGAAGAAACAAACCGTCGGTCCAGTTCATCGGGTCCAGCTCCATGGGAAGTGAAAGATGGATGCTATATTCAAAGGCGTCGCGTTTAAAGGGAAAAGCCTTTCCTTTACATCAGCAACCGAGCGTATATTCCCCCGCCTTAGTTACCGAGCAACCGGTGTGCCTTGTCAACCTGAACCAGGATCCTGCTTCTATGGAAGGATGCATGCCATAGAGCATGTAGAGCTCATGCGGGAGCATGAGGTGCGCACGTCATATCACTGCGACCGATGGGAAATCCTGGAAAGCGACAGCTACGTCGTGAACGTTGTTTGTCGAATGACTGCGTATGCATATTCCTTCGTTTTGAGGCATTTGGGACCGCGCCCCCAGTGCTGCACTATCGTAGTGTGAGGTCAATCGACGTTAACTTACCGATAGTTCCTGGTGCAAACACCCAGGTGCTTCAAGACGGTTGACACCTGCATTGGAGAATGCACATGTCCCTTTAACCAGGCGCTGTGGCTTCTCTGTATCCATTTGTTCTATGTATTTAGAGACCATCCGGTTCCAAGCAGTAAGAAACATTCTCCATATATGTTTTCTTAGGTTGCTTCTTCATCCACCAACAGTGGCTGCCAGATTACAACCTACCGGAACAAGGTTTACACCTTGCACTCGTTCCCAAGCCACCGCCGACAGATTTTGACGGCCTGTGTCAACAACTGAACCGAGCGGTGGATGAGTTTCAAGGGCTGGAACCCGGGAGGGCCACAGGCGTCATTAAGCAGTTGACTGTTCAGGGACGAATCCTGCTGTGCCAAGGTTCAGTGTCTGCGACTACCGGCACAGTTAACCTCTTGCGGTCTGGATCGGGCTTCTGGTGTCTCAAGGCCATAGAGTCTCTATGTTAGGATGGTAAATAAACCGGTGCGAAGCTACAAATGGTCATTCCTCGCTTTTTCCGCTTGCGGTCCGGGTGCCCACGGCTTGTCAAAGGCGACCAGTACGGTGTCAACGGCGGTACGGCCGGCGACTATTATGCCGATGCCGGGTACCTCTTCCAGTGGATTGCTATCAAATAAGATGTTTTTTGTAGTATAATGCCTTGTTGGTTCGCAGAACTTATCCTCGGATGAACGCAACGTAACTAGACAGATGTTGGAGTACTTTCCCGGTCGTGAGTGTGGTTCCTTCTCGGAATTCGAGTCCAACCTGCGAGAATTCCAAAGGGGAACGGGCACGTCTTATGCCCGCCGACACAGTTTGTCGGCGGCGAAATATGAACAGAATGTGGGTGAAGTACTCCCACCATCAGTCTGTTATGCGTTCATGGTCTGCGACTACCGGCCTGCCGTCGATGGTCGAGGGTACTGCGCCTCAACCAGGATGCTGGTCCAGGGACAGCGGTTTGAGTTTTTGGTCGCCTTGTGACCGGCCGACCAGTACCAGTGACCGCTGGTCTGCAACGGATCGTGTATCATATCACGTCGACTGTTGTGATGGTGAACCTCGCCTTCTGCGCGGTGATGCTCTTTATGCTTGTCCGCAGCTGATTAATGCATTTTTGGTGCCAAGTTCCCCGGCCCGTCCAGAAAACGCAAAGATGTGCTTGCTAACCGGTCCGTAAAGTGGGTATCTTATGATTTTGAGTAAGAACGAAGTACATATTCCCGGAAGTCTGTGTGCGTCAGTATTTTTGGCCCCAAGTAGGAGCTAACGACACGCGTGAGTCATTAATCTAATACTAGGTCTAACGCTGTAGGGCGTCGGTTAAAGGGCAGAGACGACGATGATTTCGTGTGATATGCAAGGCTCATCAGCTTTGTACTGTTCGTCCGTTAATGAGACCTCGTGCATCTCATGTAAGTCTCGTATTTCTTGAGGCCTTATAGTCAATGGGCACCCAGCTGTAGGAAATCACGCAATGCGAATCAGCTTTTGAGGATGGCTGTGTAAACAAGCCTATACGAGATCGTCGCCACTAAAGTGTTCTCTTTATATAGTAATATTGCTCCCAGTTTGTCAGCCAACTGCCTCATAGTGATATTTCGATGACCCAATTTATATTTGTCTCTCATTTCAGGACGTCAGTTGCTCAATGAACACTGCGCACCAAGTAGGCCATGCGCTTCTTGGCAAGACATATGTATTACTCAAAACGACCAATAAAATTTAACTTTGCACAACGTACAGCTTTTCCCGGTAGAAATGAATGGGCGCACACCGGCCAGCTGATTAGTCATCGTGGACCCCCAGCCTCATGTTAATCGTGTGCGTCAGCTAGGTTCTTTCAGCTGTCCGCCATGATTGACGCAGGTGCCGTTTGGCCAGTTGACCAGGCATCGTGGACCCCTAGCCGCATGTTATTCGTGTGCGTCAGCTAGGTTCTTTCAGCTGTCCGCTATGATCAAGTACTGGCCTGCTTTGCCAGTTACAATGGAGAACTCGGCTGTAGCTCACCTCCAGACTTGACGTGCCTGCATAGGTCATCAACATCTGCAGGCCCTAAGTTCTTCCAACTTCGAACGAGTTATCCGAAAATAATGAATGTATCTACCGCAATGATAATTCGGAGCAGCAATTATTGATGTTGCGGAACAACTAATTTGGTATCCATCCAATCAAGTAGACATAAATAGAGGAAAATTATTTGCAGGCACTTCCGCATACCTTGGGTCCGCAAGCACAGTGTGAACTGTAGAAAGCTCACTGAATTATTTCAGCTGTGTTACGCCCTGCAACCTTTGTCCTTCGTAAGCAATTCACGTTTTACTGAAATTCGCGATATCTTATTATGTTAGGCAACGTTTTCACAGTCAATGGTGATTGATGACGCTGGAGACTCGCTCACTTAAACAAATCACCCATGCAGATAATTTGCAGGACAATTCGTTAGACATATACATTCTCCACTATGAAGTAGCAACCACGTAGTACTCTTCGAGAATTTAATTCTATTTTGCGAATACTGAGCGGCGTTTAAGCTTGATATGTTCCGCAAACGATAAGATAAACCCCAATAACTGTGTTTACATGCTCCCAATGTCCACCGAATTTTGGTCGCTCCAGTTTAGGAACGTCGGATGATGCCCATTATCTGTGTAGCTGCAGCGTTTCCTCGCAATCCTGAATAATCAAGAGTCCCACCAGTCATGCTACTATTCTCAGTGTAACATTATGATCGTGCTTACGGTATGCCCCCCCGTATGGGAATAAACATTATTATCTCGTGCTTTGAACTGAAAGTCAGCCAGCCGGCAGACGTAAAGCCGAGCCGAGACGTCGACTTCCCAAACGCTGATCGGTTGTTTACGGATTGTTTTTGGCATCTAATCTTGATCTAAATAGCCAGAAACCAACACAAATTTGTGACAATACAAGGCACGTTCTGGGGGAACATGGAGGATTTTTGTGTTTCAGCGGACAGGAAAAACCGTCAGAACTGTCAACTTGGGTTCGTGCAGAGTTGTTAGGTCTACGACTGTTTGGAATCTCTGGCAGGCATTTTTAACTACATTTTACATATTTGTTGTACATATCATGCATGCCATATTATACGTGTTCTGTTCACCTGCTGAATGTAGGCAGAAAAGTTGATCCTCGATATTTGATTGTGCTGGCACATTTTCCTATTCAGAGTTATCTTCGTGGAAGTGTTAATTCTGTTCCATTGGAAGT
This sequence comes from Opisthorchis felineus, assembly GCA_004794785.1. Lineage (NCBI taxonomy): Eukaryota > Metazoa > Platyhelminthes > Trematoda > Opisthorchiida > Opisthorchiidae > Opisthorchis > Opisthorchis felineus. Next base: position 313,821 of record SJOL01006427.1, on the reverse strand, counting down.
TACATGTTTAAACCTCTGATGTGACACATATTTCTATTTGATTCAGAATTTCTCCAGGCGTAAACGACCTTTGGGCGAATATTACAACACTGGGAGACTAATGCCCTCAACTAAACATTTGATAGTTCTAAAACAGCTGCTACAAGAAAATTTCACGGAACAAATATTTGCAGTTTTACTTTTGTTTGATGACTGTGCTTAAGGTCCGGCAAACGTGGGGTCTTGGGCGATGGAGCTCGAGAATCCGCTTGTCAGAACGAGCTACAGCCGGCGTGATAAGGTTGACCATGGAAGACTGGCTAAGCACCACGACAGGAATGGCATTTCGACCACTAAGGACGATGCTGAAAAACACAAGGATATTCATTCGCCCATTCTAGTGCCTGTAAGGGCTACAGTCTCAAGAAGTCACAATAAACGTGTGACCGATATCTACCCTAAGACCTGAAATTTCTGCAAACACACGCCAGACTCCCCTGATCAGTTCTCATTCCTTACAATTCTTAAGCTTTCATCTTCTTCAGTGGCTGCTTTAGTGCCCCGTTTGATCACTATCCACCCGACATCACATCCACAAGGCTCTCCAAATGGGCCAAAAATGTTCGTTTCCTGCATCGACCCGATTCTTCCTGCGTTGGTCCATTTACCCAACCAGCTACTCAATGGCCACAGAAGTGCAACTCCTTTGCCCGGCAACCACAACTGATGCGTCCGCTATGGGGTTGTCTTGTAACCGGAGCGCTGCACGGCTTTTTCATTCTTATTTGTAGTTACCGACACGGCGGATCATGCAAAACTCCTGCAGGAAGCGTAAAACCCGCAAATTCCAGGCTAGCAGTTCGAACAGTTGACCAGGTGAAGCTGATCAGCAGTGTGATTAACTTGCGGTGAAGGATGAGTTATTCACACCGTTCAGCCTCTTGTGGTCAGATTGTTAAGTATGCACATCGACAGCCGGGAAGTCACAGGCTCCAGGCCCCCTAGTAAAGTTTCGTGAGATGCGCACTGCTGAAGATCCCCAATTTGCCTAAAGCAGTCGCACTATGCTTCTCGGCCACTTATCACGGACGGACTCCGCTTACAGGGTGAAACCTACGATAAAACACCCACCAGGATTTTGTTAATATCATCGACCATGCTTTCTTGCCATCTCAGACACTTTCATGCGAGTTCGGACAACCCACCCGCGACTGTAGGGACCTCGTTCCGATTAACTGTACTCTGCCCCTCAGATTTAAACATCTAGGTGTTCTGCAGCAATTTCAGGTCCTGTCCACAAACCCAATGGCTTTCCACATGGTGACCACGGGTTTCTACGCATTAGCAACACTGCACCTAAGCGGGACACATCTACGTCTCTCTCCTCTTCAACGACGGAAGCAAACAGCTTTTCAAGCTTTAGCGTCACCATGCTTCTGGAATGCAAACTGTCAGTTATCCCTACTGATAATTTCTCCACTTCACCACTTTCAGCTACGCTTTCCACGGCCCCGCCCGTTCAATTAGCTGTTCGGGTTCACCCATTATCAGTGGTAGTTAGCTTTCATTTACTTCGGCTGGCGTCATCGCTATGGTGCTCGTAAATATCCAGTTTCGTTATTCTAATGTTCTTTGTTTACACAATTCATTATCATTATCATTTAATAAGTTTGCTCTTTCCCTTGTGCCCCCGTCTGTTTTCCTGCTGCCTGCCCTGTTAGAACTGCAACGGCTCCACCACACCTTATTTGGTGTGCCCCCACAAGTTGACAAACAGATCATTTACTATTACTTGTGTTTTGTGCAACGGAAGCGAGTTTTGGATGCACCAACTACCGGCCTATCTTTTATGACTTTATACAAGGTTGCTCTCAGAAACGCAGCTGGCTGACCCACTTACTGCCCCGACCTAGTCAGGAGTTTCAGAGTAAGTCAGAGCAATCCGACTCGGATTCGGACCATCTGGAGATGAACAGAGACAACGTGTTGGATAGAAAGGCGTCACTTAAGAGAGCAACAGCGAGAGCTGGTCGCAGCCAGTACTGGAATCTCACGATTGTGTGAGAAGTGGCTGCCCATCGGATTCGGAACACGGGAAATGAGACACAGGAAAAGGGGCTCAGGGTACACTGTATACCGCAATCCAATATCTGTGGTTTCTGGAACAGTCTAGGGTTAGCGGTCGCAGGTGCACCCGATGTCATGGGAATATCTTAGGATAAAAATACCTCTACCCCAAACTCTTTTGCCTACATGTTTCAATGATGTATGAAATACCGGGCCGGTTGCCAGCACGTACGAAACCGTACCGATGTAATGGGGTGACTTAGACGACTTAGACCAGCTTTCTCCATGGTTTTTCCTATGGACAAATGACCACGTTATCCCCGAAATTGGACTGCTTTCGGCGAAAATGACCCCTTGGAAATGAATATGAGGTTATGCGAGAAGCTAAATGCTGGTGGCCCGGGTATAAAAGTCATGCCCCTAGGGGGTATTTATCAAACTTAACCCGAGGGACCAGCGGCAGCATAAACCAGGCTATCTAGCATCGTCTCTCGCTGGAATCGCATCGGTCGGATAACTTTAATGTGGAACGCGCCGTGCCGGTAGAACGCAGAAGTCCCCTCTGACTGTTAAAGTCAACCACCAGAAGGCGTGTCGACACCAACGGCTCCCCGCTCCCAAGATTGAACGAAGACTGCTGAGAGTTAGGCGTGCCAAAGAACCCCGGGATTAAGCTCATACGCTTCTATACCGTGAAAATAATGCATGCTTTAATCCTCGAAAGGAGCGGCTTCAAAGGCCTTGTATGGTTGATGTCCACTCCGAATATCCATAGGTTTACATCCACATGGACTTTCAACCGAACCGCAAAGACCTGCGACCCTACATCGCCTTGGTTCAACCTGCGTGGAGCTCTTGGATAACCCAAAATCCTGCTGCCAGCAGAATTGCACATCCCCGGTCTGATCACCTAAACCAAGGCGACCGTTACGAGGCTGTCCAGAAACGGAAGTATGTCAGTGCAGCGATGCGACGACACCGCCACACCCAATTTGACGTCATATCCGAAACTATTCTCCCCATACTCTGGACTGCTCCTCTTGCCATCTCGGAACCGCAGCTTTAAATACGAACAAGCTGCTTAGCTATTCCCAACCACACCTGAGACGAGTTCGGCTTATTCACTCAACCCTGCTCTTGAGTTTGATCAACTCGGTACACACTCAGTTGGTCCTCCCCACGAAAGCAATAATTTGCCTCACAGCTCTCGCTTTGTCCTGCGGGTTTGCACCAACTCAATTTCCCAAAGAGCCTTTAAACCAGACTCCGCCCCAACAACGACACTAGGTTAATTGAACACCGTTATCCTGATATTCAAGCCACCATTTATCTGCAATGCAGATTCCTCCACTTCATCATCCCCACATACCCTCTTCGTGACCCTGATCATAAACCCAACCGTCCAAGGCCACGCGACCCCAGCACTGGTTATCATTTATAGCTTAGAGTTGTGGGCCAGATCGCTTAAACACTGTTATTTCTCCAGATTTGTTGTTCTGGTTTCTTATTTACCGAAATTTTCAGTTTTCTTATCACATATCAGGAAGAACCTCTTGATTTTGCCTTCCCCGTTGTGTTGCTACCCGCCGTCTTCAACCTTTAATGGTGCAACGTAGTTGAAATTAGCCTGCGCCTGCAAAGACGTGTTTATCGCACATCTTATTCTATGTATCTTTTTCTCTCTCCCTATTGCAAGTACCTCAGATGAGTCACCATGGGTTCCAGACAAGTAGCAGCACTCCGCTGGTACATGCCTCTGAGTGACGTTGAGCTCTTTTTGTAGGGTACTTGACCTGTGCCTGTCAATTCGGTTTTAATACACGCACGTTGTTGCCTTTCTTTCGGTCTTCCATCCTGTGTCACCCAACCTGTGGGGTATGCGCTTTGCGTGCCGTGCGGCCCTAATGACACCAAGTTTCATGTCCCATCATTTCAAAACCGGTGAGTGCCATGACCACACACTTGTGAACGTCGAGCGTCACTTTTTCCCGGACATCCCACGCTATGATGGTCTAACCTTGCTTCTAAAAGATAGGAGAAACACTGATAACTATGTTTCTCTACACTCGATGTACACCACACTGAGATCGTGCGGCTTCGGCCACAACATCATCTACGTCGGACGATGTCCATCTTTTTGTGCGACTGCCCCGCTTCAGCGCAATCCCGGGTAACTGACACCAGTCGTGCCTTTATTCCGACGGTACAATTATGAACACGCCTGACAGTAAAGTCCCAACAGTTGGGAATGAAAATTAATATTATTATTACTGTTTTTAGTGTCAAGGCACATACTAAAAGCTACTTCAGACACAGACACCTAAACAAATGGGGTTAAAAAACGGCTCTGCGATCTGGTCAGATTCGAGGCTTTGAAACTCGGAGACTGCTTTTACATCGAGGCTCACCCAGCCGCATCCGGTACAGTCCAGTAGGACGAAAAGAGGGCTTATCCCCATATCCCAAAAACTTCAGTACAATGTTGGGCATGTCGCTTTGGGCAATGGACCCAGTGGTTAAGCAAGACAAATGTACTAGGGACACTTAACGCAACAGTTCAGCTGAATTAGAGTATAAGTACACCTCCATCCACGGAACAGTAGAGCGTGGCGTTGCAAACTACCACTCCTTTGTGCAGCTACTCAACGTACGAGGGCGGAAGGCATAAACAATGGTGCATGTCAAAGTTGCGCTCATTCACAGGCTGGAGATAAGTCGGCTTATTACGACAAGGGGCCAGCTAGTCACAGCGTATACTTCCGGAGACCATAGAACGGATTAGTCAGAATCAAATATCAAATACAAGTTATCCTACTGGCACATTATCAGTATAGTTTTGGTGAACCTGCAACCAATGATACGTGATCTGTTGCACACCACCGGTCCCTGCTACTGGTCGGCCGGTCACAAGGCAACCGAAAATTCGAGCCGCTGTCAATGGACCATCACCTTGGTTGAGGCGCAGTGTCCCCGACCATCCACGGCAGGCCAGTAGACGCAGACATTGAACCTTGGCACAGCAGGATTCGTCCCTGAACAGTCAACTGCTTAATGACGCCTGTGGCCCTCCCGGGTTCCAGCCCTTGAAACTCATCCACCGCTCGGTTCAGTTGTTGACACAGGCCGTCAAAATCTGTCGGCGGTGGCTTGGGAACGAGTGCAAGGTGTAAACCTTGTTCCGGTAGGTTGTAATCTGGCAGCCACTGTTGGTGGATGAAGAAGCAACCTAAGAAAACATATATGGAGAATGTTTCTTACTGCTTGGAACCGGATGGTCTCTAAATACATAGAACAAATGGATACAGAGAAGCCACAGCGCCTGGTTAAAGGGACATGTGCATTCTCCAATGCAGGTGTCAACCGTCTTGAAGCACCTGGGTGTTTGCACCAGGAACTATCGGTAAGTTAACGTCGATTGACCTCACACTACGATAGTGCAGCACTGGGGGCGCGGTCCCAAATGCCTCAAAACGAAGGAATATGCATACGCAGTCATTCGACAAACAACGTTCACGACGTAGCTGTCGCTTTCCAGGATTTCCCATCGGTCGCAGTGATATGACGTGCGCACCTCATGCTCCCGCATGAGCTCTACATGCTCTATGGCATGCATCCTTCCATAGAAGCAGGATCCTGGTGCAGGTTGACAAGGCACACCGGTTGCTCGGTAACTAAGGCGGGGGAATATACGCTCAGTTGCTGATGTAAAGGAAAGGCTTTTCCCTGTAAACGCGACGCCTTTGAATATAGCATCCATCTTTCACTTCCCATGGAGCTGGACCCGATGAACTGGACCAACGGTTTGTTTCTTCTAATGACTCGAGCAAATAATTATCATTAGGGGCGCGCAGTTTCGTCGCGATGGATCCTGTGATCATCGAGGATGTCGCGAATTCTTTCGCCAAGTTGCGCATGTACCCTTACTTTGATGTGTGTAACTATATACTCATGAGCATGGCAGTCAAGGAAGATACGCCGCAATCAGGTACTTATGCGCAAGCAACTGTTCGGTCATTATTTCGAAGGCTCAACCGCTTTTTCCAGACGTCACCCGTTCTCTTGTTGGCTAGCCACGATGTTGATGTGATTTGGCGGGCCATCCTACTAGATGAAATATCTGCATTCCATCGACCGTGTCATATTGCTTTGCCAGAGAATTTACACAATCCTGACAATTGCAACGTAGCAGCTGCAAGCAGATTACAACAGTGCTTTTTATTGGATTTGTAACCATCGGCGATGGGCGATATAGCCGTGCTTCTGAAGTGGGCGGATGTAGGATTGCGGCACGGTGCAGCACAACAAGGCCATCCCTCCTTTCTTGGCGTACCTAACCAGTACATGTAGTTTTTACCCTCGTGCATGCTGCAAGATCTACAATGTGACCAGCCACAAAGCAGTAACAAGTGCGACTTTTGCATTATTGAAGAACTCCACACACTAGGTGTTTTCCCTGCTTGGGGGGTGGGAAAGCCTGGCCAGTAAATGGGCTTAGTCAGTTCGAACAAGCAAACACCAAACAGCAACTGAAAGAAGCCGGTCACGGAGGAGGCAAATTATACGGCCGCTGCCATTGGGGCAATGGGAATTGGATGGAGATTTTGAGAGCGTGCAAAGCATGACTAAAAGCCGACGGAACTTTAACGTGTGCTACTATGTCAAGCAGAGACTCTCAGCAATGTCGTGTGTTCTCAATGGGTTGTGAAGCCATGAAAGTCATTCATCGTTTGCGCATCCTTCGAGGGACCACGTTTTATGTGTAATGCGCTCTAGCAGTGAAAACTTCTAACTGCGGTTTGATTTATATCAGTTGGTCAGATCTAGCCAAAACAAAGCATTGGTCGTAAGACAGAGCTGACAGAGTAATTCAGGGCTGGGACCTGGTTAGTTTGAGGCATATGTTGTCCGGGGAAGTGCCAGGTCACTGGCACAGCAAACTCAGATGAAGCGGGCATTCAACAGGCCACCGTTGCTTGAAGAATGTCAAGGAGATGGTCGTGTGTATTAGTGGGACCTTTTTGCCTACTAACTGTATCGTCGCTAAACTCGGATGTGCATCTGACCTGATTTGTGGAGCAGCTTGAGGGGTAGTTGAATAGTAAGTATGGCAGCAGCAGCTTCACAAGTAAGGAAGTTATCTACAGACTGCAAAAAAATACTGTGATGTGTTTTTTGAATCTGTTCGGAGATACTGTTCCAGATGAGAGCGTAGTAAGATATGAAGTAATGGCATAAGTTAGTAGGGGCTGCAGGGCACACAAAGAGGTTGCTAGGGGTATGAATCATACATGGGGGATGTGAATATATGTTTGGCCAAGCTTCTGCTGTAAAGACAAGTTGATGCAGCAGACGGTGTGGGAGAGTTAGATTTAGCTCATACAGTCTGAGCCATAGCGGTTCAAGGCCCAAGATTACGCAGCGGTAGAAGACAGTGCTGGACTCTGAAAGTGCGCTGGATGCTTTCGATTTCTGGTCTGCAGCTTTAAGTATGCAGGGAAGAAAGTGCGAGAAAGAGGTCCATGATTGGCCATACGTATTTAGAAATGGCAGCCTTTGTGTCTCGAAGACGAAAGGAGCGTAATATTAGAAAACAGAGCCCACGTTCTCGGGTGACTTGAAACTGGAATTGGTGGGAAAAGCCTAATTCACGGATTCACGGATTGATGCACAGGATAGAGGCTTTTGCCCAAGTTTCCCGGGTCGGTTGTGTTCTTATCGTTCTGCGGTTGTCGTTCACCTGAAAGGCACAAGCGAAAAAAGGGTGTAGCACTGCTCTTTAAGTTCTCAGCGCGGGGCAGTA